>LNAC01000389.1:622273-637355 GCA_002007465.1 Ailurus styani | reverse complement strand
TGGGTGGGGGGAAACTAAACAGAGATCTGTAGGCTAACAGGAGTTAGGCTGAGGGGCAAGAAGAAAGGTACATGGCTCTAGGCTGTGAGAACAGCGTGTGCAAAAGTCCTGAGGCTATAAATGAAGAAAAGGCTCACGGAGGGCAGATGGAGTTCAGTGTGACCAGACAATGTGGAAGAAGGAAGAAGGAGGCAGGGTAAGAAGGCTGGAGAAGTCACCAGGAGGGTTTTGGACAGCTGGCCCTATTATAAGCCTAAGGAATTTGGCTTCTACCATGATTACAATACGAGCCATTGACATGTTCTGAACAGGGATTGACATGATCAGATTGACAATGTATAAATACCGAACCAGCTGAAGTGTGGGCAATGCCTCAGAGGATGCAAGCCTGGAGAGGTGCCTCTGGGATTTTGCTGTAGTGATGCACATGTGAGAAGATGCTGGCCTGAACTCATATAATGGCTTTCTACTAGATTGGTTTGGGCAGAATTAGAAAGAGGGGGGAAGCCAAGGATCAAGGATGGAGTGGTGACGACAGCGAGGCTGTGAAGAGTTCACTCTTCCCACTGCCACGAGGGTGTCTGTAGGCCATGCTTCTTTTGTTTGCTACTTACTGAGTTACAACTCTTGGAAAAACAGACTCCATACTCTCTTCATGTTTCCCATGCCATCATTCCAAGCAACCATTAATTCACTGAGCAAATTCACTGTCTCTAGTCTGTGCCCTTGAAGAGTTTGCAGATAATTAACAATTAGAAAACCATACCAGGTTATGTCAGCATGTTTGGGTAGGAGCATGGAGGATCTAAAGGGTTTGCATGCTCAGAACCTACTTTGGCTTCCTTTCTCACTTCAGAAGGGAAAAAGCCCTTCAGTGCTAACTGAAATTCATATACGTATGTCAGAATTACAACCAACACGTTGCTGACCTCTCTCATGAGTTCTTCACTCCATTTCCAATTGCTTTCTAAAAATCCTTGATGAAACATCCTTTAGAAACATCAAACTTAGCATTTCCAAAACAACTTAAGAATCTCCCGTCTACGTTTCCTGTCGTAAGTGGTATCACCATTTACCGATCATTCAAACTAAAAACTTCAAAGACAGCTGTGACCTCTCCTACTTCCCCATTGCGCATTTGCAATCCAGCTGGATTAGGAAGACTGGTCAAGTCGATGTGCAAAATGTATCAGTATCCCCATTGCGCTAGTGTGGACTGGCATAACTTCTTCCTTGACTAATGCACAGTCTTGTAATGGTTTCTTGAGCACCACTCTATTTTTCACATTCTCATCAGAGTACTTCTCTAAGCAAATAAGACTGTCATGATTTGATTTAAAAACTTCAGAGGACTCTCCATACTCAAAGGGTAAGATCAAACTCCTTAACAAAGTCCTTCCGGTAAGGCCCCAAATTATATTTTTAGTCTCTCTCCCTGGCTAGACTGTCAACTCCATCAGGGCAGAAACTAGGGCTTACTTATCTTCGCAGACTTAATGTCTAGTGTAGCACATGACACATAGTATTTGTTCAATAAATGTTTGCCAAAAAATTAGGGATATAAATGTGACACCTTCCCGCTGTATTCACCTACTTGCTTTCAAGGTAAAATAGCCCCATGCTGTGTTTTGCTGTCGGCAGCATGGCAGTGGCAGAATTAACTATGGCTTTCCTGGCCTCTAAGATGCTCCTTCTCCTCCTCCTCATGCCCAGAATTGCAGTGAGCACCCAGTCATTGAGCTCTTAATGCCACTGATGGATGATGGATAGAATCAGGAAGAAATGTAGCTCGCTTCCAGAGAGAAGGTTGCACTCACATCCTGGGAAGTTATAAATAAGGCTTGAAAACAGTAATAATCCTGTAAGAGTGAGTGTTTGTAGTGCACAAAGACCAAAGACCAACTCTAGTATTGCTTTGGTGCTAATGGAACTTTGTTAATTGGCAGCGAAGCAAGAAAAGGAAAATTGAGATGGTCTCAGAGGCAAGGGCTGGGACTCTCCTGTGTGTAGTGGTTTCCTTCAGAGCCTCTTAGAGAAACATACACCTAGAGAGGATGCTGATGGCAGAAATTTTGAAGGCTGAAGAGAATTTGTGCTTGAGGAAGAACATTATATATTACCTGTGTGTATCCATGTGTGTCAGTGGAGAAAGGGTCAGTGTGGGAATCACTCCATTTCTGTATCTATTTTTATCCAATTATGAGAGAGAGGTGTTTATTTTAGATACCTCAGAAAATAAATTTAAAGAAAAATATAGCTGGTAGTAATCCCAACATCAGGAATAATAAATGTTACTGCTTGGCATTGTTAATTTTGAGTGTTTTATATATTTATATAAATAGACATTATTGTTAAGACCACAACCTGCATCATCAAATTGAAATGGTTTCTAGTCTTACCTACTACTTTCTTGGCCTTGGCCTTAAACTGTCTAAGCCTCAATTCTCTTACTTACAAAATAGGGATAATCAGTGTGTAGCCATAGGTTTGTTTTGAAGATTAAATGAAATAACGTACATGAAGTTGCTTAGTGTGGGGCCTGACACACTTGGTAAGTATACCACACATGTCAGTCGTATTTTCTTTAACAGAATGGGTGTTAGGCTGTGTGTGTGTGTGTGTGTGTGTGTGTGTGTGTGTGTGTGTGTGTAGTTTGGTATCATGCTTTTTCTTTCTAGTACTTTCTTTTTAACTCTTTCAAAATATTCTATCTTGTGACTGGTAATTTATTTTACTCTTCCGCTGTGGTTAGAAAGCTAGTTTTCAGCTTTTAACTATTTTCGAATACATTGGAAACAACCTTTCTTAGCTTAATCTCTACTGTCTTCATAATTATTTTCTTAGGATGAATTGCTGGAAGTGGAATAGTAGGTTAAAGGGCATGACTATTTGGAGATTCTGCATACCTGGTGCCAAATTGTCTCCTGGAGAGGCTGCAGCAATTCGTTCTCCTTCTGGCCTATGCGAGACATCTCATTTCTCACCCTCACATACACACATGCATTTAAAATCCTTTCAATTCAGTAAGCCATCCTCCTCCCGTTTTTCCTCTGGAATATTTAATGGTTACACCAAGGATAAGTGCCTCTTATATAGTATGCTGAAGAACTTGGTATCCTACAGAAGGTGAGACCAAAGGGGAAACTTCCTTACTTTCTTCCAGGATATAAGAGGTCTATGTGAAAGACTTATTTCCCATGTTGTGTGTGATTCAACTGTGTAAGAAGAGCTGGTCTTCAAGAGAAATTGGAGAGATTTCTTGAATATAAGGGCAGAACAGCAACTTTCAAAAGGATGAGACACTGGAAGGGCTCCTGAGGGAGCTCATGGGTGCCTGAAGCTTTTAAGACCAGCCCGGTCTCCTCTTTGCTTGGGTGCCTAAAGAGCCAATGCCCAATCTGCGATTCCATAGCTATTTTAGTGGGGTGTTGATTTTGTAACATTTTTGGAACTAGAAAGAGATGGTTTTATTCCAATGCATGTATCAGGTGACATTTTGAAATAGATGAATTAAGCCCCATTTAGAGCCATCTCTCCCTTTACGAGTTCAGACAGATGCAATGCAGACCTGCCATCAGCTGTCTAATCTGAAACAGGTTAATAAGTAGCAGTAATGTCCACAATCTTCTAAAAATAAAACTTCCTGTATTGTTCTTTTCATGCTTGGGCAGCGTTAGATGGAAAGGGGTATTTATTGTTAAAAAATACGTTTAATGGCCGAGTACATAATGAAGAAATGAGTAAGTGCAAAGATGCTGTTTTTTCGTTCCTGACCAGTCTACCCCAGCTCTTCCCCCTGGATTCTTTCACACAAAGAATACATTGTTATTGGAGCCATTACAGAGCTCCTGCGCTTTGCCAGGCTCTGCGGGGCTCGGGGGAAATGGCTATAGATTGCAGCGGAAAAGTCCATCAGACGGATCGCATGTGACCCCACTGTTTCTCCGAAAGGATGCACTAGAACACTTCAGCTGAATAGACAGATTTTCCAAATGTTTTAAATCAGTTTTGAGACAATAAGAAGAAGATGCTAAGAAATGGATTTGGCCTATACACATTCAACCACGTGGTGCCCATTTCTCTGGAATGCAGACATTAGGGGCTTTCACGTGGATGGGGGACCTTATGGGGGCGGGGGAACCCCAACCCACCACAACAATTAAGCAGCAATTGAAGAAAAGCAGGCAAGAAAAGATGGCCCCATGTTAGTACAATAGCTCAGGGGCTTTTCATTTTGGGGCATAAAGACAGAACAGAGAATGTTGTTTTCTTTATAAAGCCCTTTTAAAAATGGTAACTGCATCCTGCTCTTGTGGATGTATTACTTATGACATCCCAGTTTTCATCCGTTCATGATTTTACATTAGAGTTAAATCTCTGCAGCTTGAATCTCACGGCTGAGTTAGCCAGAGCCCATAAAATATTGAAACCTTTAGAGCAGCAGCCAGCCAGGTTGAGAGAAGTTCATGTCCAAAGCTGAGCTTTAGATTCTGAGACATCCCAATTGGAGTGTAGTACAGAAAAAAGCACTGATAAAATTTTCATAAAAATGAGCTAAGGATATTGCTAGCATGCTTCCCAGCATCTGTGTGAAAACTTAATCTGAGCTAATGGAAAGGCTATGAAAGCCTTTCTCAATTCAAACACAGTCAATGCATGATTCATAAATTATTGTCAGAGAAGTGATTCAGCTCCCAGATTTATTCTCTTTTGGGTAGAAGCAACCAGAGGAAAACTGGGTCTTTTTGACCTTTAATGCCAGCAAATTTTACAGTAGAGCTGTCAATATAGCCAAGTAAACTGGTCATTTCTCCAAACAGCAACAAAATACCCTCATATACCCAGTGCGAACAATATTAACTTGGCCCACTAGGTTACTGACGGGCACATTGAGAGCAGCGAATACCAAACATCTGAGCTCATCTGGCTACATAGGACTGAATGGAATCTCTGTGTGGCCGTGCCCACACAGTCCATCATAGTTTGGGTGAATGTGGTTCTTGGGTGTTTGCTCACTTTCATATCCTTTGGGTGGTGACAGTGGACTCACATCACCCCATAGAGAAGGCATTATTATTATTGTTATTGTTGTTGTTGTTGTTATTAGCTCAAACTTATAGCCAGAAGAAAGGAGCTCAGGTTTGTGCCTTGGATCATTAAAGAATAGTGTTATAGTGTTACATAGAAATTATGGACATTGTTCAGATTAATGTAAGCTAAGTTTAAGATAGCATATGGAAACCTAAATACTCCCGTGTGTTTGGAATCCTATTAAAATGTCCTTTTAATTTTGGATTCCTTCATTCACCAGCTGTGACTGTACCCTGCAAATGTTAGGCATTGTGGAGCATGTGAGGATGAAAACATAGACTGTCTTTCATGAGTTAAAAATCGTCCACAAGTGAGCTGTAGAATTTCAGACTTGAGAAAGTTCTTAGAGGTTATTTTGTCCAGGTAGTCTCCTCTTCAGAGCTCTTGTCTCTTCTGCAACATCCCCGTTGAGTGGTCAGCCAACCTATGTTGCAAGTGTTTGCTAAGAATGCTTGCCTTTGGTTAACATCCGGTCACTCAAGTTAGAAACCTATAGTCAGTTTTGGTTCCTTATCTGTCAAACCCCTGCACTTGGGACCGTGTGCTGCAATTTCTTAGAAACCAGTGTTTTTAAGAACACTCTGGCCCTCTGCTGTGGTGCCACAGCCTCTGTTCAGGCTTAATTATCTCTCACTAGGTCTGTTTCAAATGTTCTCCAGGTTTCCCTGCCTGTGATCTCTCCTTCATCAAATTTACCCTGCTTTCTGTCAACGTAGTTTCATTCTAGGAGAGATCTGAACATGTCACCCATGTGTTTTTAAAGCCTAAAAAGGCTCTTCATTTATTATGGAGTTAATTCCAAATTCGTGAGCATGATATTCAAGACCCTTGCAATAGGACTCTGATAGACCTTCCCAGGCTCCTTTCCATGCAACCCCTGAAGAGTAGTAGTTCCTCGGTCCTGGTCGCAAGTCAGACCCACCTGCAGGTGGAGCTTTTAGCAAATACCACAATGCAACCTGGAACCAGAGATGAAGTGAGTGCAAATTTGCGGGAGCAGGACACAAATGCAGGTATATTTTTTGAAAGTTCCCCAGATGAGTGTGATGGATAGCCCGAGCTGAACTTCCTGCTTTAGGAATACTGTGTCATTTCCCCTTCTTTCAACGCTCACGAACTTTCATGCTTCTGTGCTTTTTTTCAAGCTGTTACCATGACCTGTAGTCCCAGTCATTTCATCCCAGTCTAGGACAAAGGCAAACATTTGTATTTAGAGTAGTGTTGCTTGAATTGTCAGGAGGTCGAGTGGACTTTAAAGAACTGACAAAGTTTACCCAGACAGTGGGGCAAACTGAGTGTCATAGGATATTCCAGGGACTGTTCTGTGGGCTGGGGAGAGAGTGAAGCTGGACAATAGAATGTAAGCTTCGTGACAGTAGGAACCTTCTCTGTCTTGTTTCATGTTGTAACTCTAGCCCATAGGACAGTCCCTGGATATAGTAGGTGCTCGGCAAATGTTTACCAAAAGACTGAATGTGAATTTGCTATGCCTCTGAGATAGACAAGTAACACAAGATACACAAGTAATGCTCACCTAGAATTTTTGGCTATGTCATTAGCTCATGCCAGCACTTGGGTTCACAAAGATGTTTTCTGAATTGTCAATCTGTCATTTAAAGTATGAGAATTCTCCCAGGTTTTTGTTATTTGCAAACATTTGTATTAACCACCAGCATGAGGGGCATGGTTTTTTTTTTTGTTTGTTTGTTTTTTAAATTTATGTGAGTGTGAGTGTGTGAAGGTGTCCGCAATACTCCCAGATTCATCAGCCATTTCTGAAGTGCTTTCTCTGTGCCCAGTAATGTAAATTTGTAAAATGTGAGTGGTTAAGAGCAGCGTCATATGTCGTCCTCCCCTCAAAGATCTTATTATCTAGTTGGAGACTAAATCACTATAAAACAAAACAATAGGAAGACAGAAGGCAGTCTAGCACTAAGCCAATAAACAGGTTACATGAGGTACAACCGGAAATTTAATGGCAAAATAGATAGGTACCCTTCCCTCCCCTGAGAGATGAAATGCAAGGTTGTTTTTTACATGTCTCCTCAAGTGTGAGTGGTCACCGGGCAAGCCCGGTTTCATTCTCGAGTCAGAAAGCTACATGCAGTTGTTATGTTAGAATTCTGTCCCATCTTGGCCATGGCCGAGCCTTGTAGAGATCCTATGTCAGATTCTGCCCTAAAGAGGCCTGATGATCTTATATTCCAAGGCTTTTTAGAGATATTTGTGCCATTGGAGTCATGCTTTGAATAGTTGCTATCTGTGTCTTCAAATTTAAGATCTATGAAGTAATATTCCAAGACAGGAGGAATTACTTCAAATAATTAGGTCAACTCGAAGTCTTTCTTACTGAATTTCCTGCAGCAGCTGATGGAGGAGAGCTGGGCAGACCACCTCCCTTCATGCCAGCCCCTTCCCTGAGCCTCTCACCGTGCACCCAGGAGGCCCTCAGGGGTGGGAAGGGCTCTGGGGCTCTTGCCAGCCTCAGGGATACCAGCCAAGCTATAGCAGGAAAGCCAGGACATCGTCTAAATCACCTCTGGTTCTGAGAGCGGTTTCTCTCCTTAAGGGACTGCCTTACATGCCAAGATGTGTAGGGGCTATACCATCGAAGCCAAGGGAAGGAGGATACAAACCAGGGCGTTACTGAAATCACGCCTAGGGGAAGCAGGAAGGTGCTTCTCATTAGCTTTGCAAAAAATCGCTGTGATCACAAGGCTGGGATCAGAAAAATAGGCTGAGGTATTCTTGTATACCTGTGTATGGAATATTTCAAAAACACTCCCTGTAATTGTGCGACATCAGTAGAGCTGCTGTTTCAAGAGCTGCTAGAGATAAAATTCTACCATGTGGTTAAAATGTTGGTCTTTGTGCTAGAAGATTAAAGAGAACAATCTCTCGTTTATTTCTCTTTGCTGTGTGGGGCACATAATTGTGTTAGCAGCATTGCCAAACTCCCGAAAAGATACCTTATTGACGTTGATTAAAAAAACCACCACCACCACCTTAAATCAGCTTCGCACCCGAAAAAGCAAATACCTACGTAAAAACCCTGGGAAGCAGGGATATTTTCTTGCTCGTGGTTTCCTTCCACTGTAGCAGCATCTGAGGCCATTTGGTCTCAGGGTGTCCGTCACCTATAGACTCTGATTTTACGAGTGCTGACCTCATTTGCTTCCTTTGTTTTTAATTGCCCAAGCAGCAGTGAAAAAGGAGGCGAAGAATACCATTACAGCTCACCAAGTTAACATACATAAATGGCACTGTTATATGGGGAGGCTGTAATAAGTCATGTGACAGAGAGCAAAGGCAGCCCAGCGTGCAAAGGGAGCAATTTTCTGCCCCGCAAACAGCCCTTCAGGTGCTGTCGTTCATCTTTCTGTGACTTGCTCTGTCAAAGTCTGCCCGGAGCAGAGGTGCTCAGGGACCCAACAGGCCATAAGTGTCCAGCTGAAAAACCTGGGAGATATCCCCAGGCCCTAGGAGTTCACTTTTTCAGTTGCACTGATTTACTTCAGAATGCTCCTTCAGGGAATTTCTGCCTTCCGTTGCTTTACTTTCCCATTTCCTTTCTTGTCATCTTTAAAAATCCATTAAAGATCACGCAGGCGGTTTCTGCAAGCTCAAATTTCTGAGAGTTTCTGTCGCTTAATAAAATGCACCCTTTCAGTAGGCTGTGGTCTCTTTTGTGTGATTAGGGCTTGGATGCTATTAAGACTTTTAATTAGAGGAGGTGATCATAGATCAAGAAAGAAGAAGATGGCTGGAATTCTCAGGGAAGGCAACATTTTCCTATCCAGGGATCTAAAAATGGCCACTTGGCTCACTGATCCAGTCTGGAAACACTAACTATGGATTATCAAAACAGGAGGCAAAATTAAAATGTGCTCTGCCTACCCTATTTCCCCCTGATTATTCGTTCCAAAGGCCTCCAGTTGCCAAGGTTAAGTGTTGATTGTCAACGCCCACTGAAGGCTGCTTTAGGAGAAGAAATTCAGCTTTTAATTTGTTTACAAATCCAATTTCCAAGTGTACTCCTTACCCAGCAAAGCACAGACATCTTCTGAAATCTTGCCCGTATTTTCTTTCCTCCCACTGAGTCTTCTGTCTACAGCCTTGCACACAATTCCTTCACTGTGTAATATACATGCGGCTTTCTCCACAATGCGGGAAGATTATATTCAAATGCCACCTTGCCGATCATATCATATTAATTCAGGTTTGTCTATCATTTTGTGTGGTTGCTGCTTTGCCTTAGGTATTATAATAACAATACCTCACCTGTCATATCCCACTAGCACTGCCTCACCTAGAAAATTGCTCTAATATTGCCTTGGATCTTACAGACCTTTTTTATTTAAAAAAATTTTTTTTTGCACAAGCTTACCTATTACAGCATAATAATTGAACTTTTATTGGAAGCCTCCACATATATTTTTGCTATGGGTTTTTTTTCTAATCCAGCAGTTGTTACATGTTGATTCTAGAGCAGATTGAATCATTCAAAGCCAGTCTTTCTGCTCATCTGTAAAACATCTTGTTCTCTTTTCAAGCCACTGCCAATCTCTATTTGGGTAGCTTTAGTAATATTTCCAAATAGATGAGCAGCTATTCAAAGTGTTATTTATTTGGGGATTTTAATATTAGGCAATATTATATGACTCTATGAAAAGCTGTCTGGAAGTCTTGGGTTGAAAATCGGAGCTTAATATTTCATTTCTGGTGACAAAAATTTAAATGTACACCTTTGAAAACAAAAGATCATTTCCTGGAGACATGTTTTTCAGAGAAACCCGAAGTATGGCAAATGCCAAGTGGAGATTTCTTTTTGCAGTAACACAGACAGCGTTTGCATTCAAGCGTTTTTGTTTTAATTGCAAAAGGTGCTTAAATAATTTTCAAGTATCCGCCGCCATAGGTAATTTGGTCTCAGGGCTTACAAGAAATCTTAACATGCCTTAACATGGCATGTTGAATTAGAAGAAGGCTACCTTTTAAGTGCTATATAATGAAAACAAATGGTACATTTAAAGCCTGCCACTGCCTTGTAATGTATGCTGTGTTCTAGAGAGAAGAGTAAGTTACTGGGAACAAATACCATCTCATTGGCTAAAAAGCCGTCACCGATGTCTTTTCACATAATTAGACTGGACATGTTTTAGAAAAATGAAATGACAGAGATCCACTGTTAAGCTGCAAATAGTATTCAATGGCATTATCAAATGCAGAGATTCCAAGGTTTGCATATTAATTGAGGGAAGGTGCTAATTTGAGTGCTTTAAGCTCCATTCACAAGCCTGTTTACATGCTTTGTTCCACCTGGACCTGTTTGGAGGTTTGTCAGAAACCTAACAAGCAGAAAAATATTGCATTGGAAAATACACATGCATGTTTAATTAAGCCAGGGCCACTGAACATTCCTCAATATATTTAGCTGGTGAGGTTTAAGTTCCATCAGAGCATCAGGCATTATCACCTTTTGAAGTATTGCCGAATCTTTAATATTTAAAGCACAAAGCAGACTGTAATAAAAAATTCGAGCAGACCCTAGAAGATTAAAGACGCTTTATAAATGTGACAGTTTGTAAATGGAACACCAGTATTAAAGGATCCCCCCGATATTTCACAGCATATTTTTCAGGTGTATGCTAAATTATGAATACAATTAAATAGCTGTAATTATTCTCCAGGAGTGGACAGCACATTTAAATGCCTATGAAATTTGCAATTGGCTACAGAAGAGGGATTTACAGCATAGTGGCCTGAGCAGACAAGGTAAATCTTCCTCGCAGATATCAACCAAAGCTCTTTTAAATCCAGGGAGAACTTGCCTCACTCACCCCACCTGATGTGTGTCCTCCAGGAGGCTGAAGCCAGTGATCGCCCTGGATAAGTGTACAAGTGCAAGCAGACGTGTTGGGAGAGAATTAACTAGGGCTGTTGTACCCAGAGGCGTGTGTCACAGGAGCTGTGTTGGCAATCACCATTAAATAAAAGAGCTCTGTGGTTCTTGTGTCTTTGGCACACCAGTCTGATCAGACCCAGGCACTACCTGGCATAGAGTCAGCTCTAAGCACGTCCGTGGGAAATAAGTGAATGAATGAGTTATAAGAAATATAAAATCAGAAGCGTCTTCTCATACCTTAATATTTTCATTAAATGAGTTTTCCTGGAAATTAAATGCAGCTTGATTTAGTTGAATCCAGAAAGAGTAGGGAGGAGAGTGGTATATTTCGCACTTGGAGCAAGAGCGTATATCACAATGTTTTTTAGTTATCAGATACTTTTGTGGGAGGTGAGATAGTATGTGCATTACAACCATAGGGATTGTTCTGTTACTAATAACCCACAGAAGCATGGCCAAGTTGCTGAAACTCAATCAACTTCAGCTTCCACATCTAGAAAATGATTAGACTGGAACAAAATGAAATAGAGACTAAAAGAACAATACAAAAGACAAGTGAAGCTAAAAGCTGGTTCTTTGGAAAGATTAAGCAAATTTAGACAAACCTTTAGTTAGACTTACCAAGTCAGAAAAGAGACAAGACTCAAACAAAATCAGATATGAAAGACCTGTTACTGGTGATACCACAGAAATACAAAGAATCTTAAGACACTACTGTAAACAATTCTGTGCTGACAAATTGGACAACCTAGAAGAAAGGAATAAATTCCTAGAAACCTGCAACCCACCAAGTCTGAATCATGATGCAATAGGATCAGTGAACTACCAATCACTAGCAAGGAGACCGAATCCATATTCAGAAAGCTCCCAACAAGGAAGGTCCAGGACCAGATGGCTTCACTGGTGAATTACACCAAACATTTAAAGAAGAATTAATACAATCTTTCTCAAACTATTCCAGAAATAGAACAAGGGGAAACTCTTCCAAACACATTTTATGAGGCCAACATTACCCTGATACCAAAACCAGGCAAAAAAAAAAAAAAAAGAAGAAGAAAATTATAGGCCGATATCCCTGATTAACATAGGTACAAAAGTTTTCAACAAAATGTTATCATACTGATTTCAACAATACATTAAAAGGCTCATACACCATAAATAAATAAATAAATACATACTGCATACATACCTGGGATTTATTCCAGGGATGCAAGGGTGGCTTAACACCTGCAAACCAGTCAGTGTGATACACCATACTACCAAATGAGGATGAGAACCCTATTATCTCAGATATAGAAAGGCACTGGAAAAAATCCAGCATCCATTGATGATAAAAACTTTCAACAAAGTGTATAGAGGGAATATACCTTGATGTAGAATAAGGCCACAGCTAACATCATGTTTAATGGTGAAAAGCTGAAGTCTTCTCCTGTAAGATCAGGAGCAAGACAAGGATGACCACTGTTACCACTTTCACTCAACATAGTATTTGAGGTTCTAGTAAGAGCAATTAAGCAAGAAAAAGAAGAGGTATCCAAATTGGAAAGGAAAAAATAAAGCTGCCACTATTTGCAGATGACATGACATTGTATGTGGAGAACCTAAAGACTCCATGAAAAAAATGTTAGAACTAATAAACAAATTCAATAAACTTTTAGGATACAAAATCCATACACACGAATTTGTTGCATTTCTTTATACTAAAAACAGATTATCAAAAAGAAATGAAGAAAATAATCCCATTTACAGTGGTATCAAAAAGAATAAAAATACCTGGGAATAAATTTAACCAGGGAGGTGACAGACCTGTGTATTGAAAACTATAAGACTTCAGTGAAAGAAGTGGAAGAATGGGATGTCTGGGTGGCTCAGTTAGTTAGCCAGTGGCCTTCCGCTCAGGTCGTGATCCTGGGGTCCTGGGATTGAGTCCTGCATCAGGCTCCTTGCTCAGAGGGGAGCCTGCTTCTCCCTCTGCCTGCCATTCCCCCTGCTTGTGCTCTCTCTCTGACAAATAAAAATCTTTAGAAAGAAATGGAAGAAGACACAAATAAATGGAAATATATTCCATGTTCATGGATTAGAAGAATTAGTATTATTGTATTGTCCATACTACCCAAGGCAATCTAGAAATTCAGTGTAATCCCTATCAAAATTCCAATGGTGTTTTTCAGAGAAGTAGAACAAATAATCCTAGGTACAGAGCTGTAAAATACCCTGAATCAACAAAGCAATCTTGAGAAAAGGGATTATAATTCCTGTTTGTAAGAATTAAATGCCACAATGAATGACAAGCCTTTGACTTGACACAGACACGTAGGGATGGCTTAATGAATAATAACCTTCCACTGAAAAAGGCAGCACTGGTTAGCAGTTAGAAGCAGAGTTTCCAGCTCCAGCTGCCTAGGTTTGAGTCCTGTCTCTGCCACTCTACTGGCTGACCTTGGGTAGGTTATTTGATTTGCCCATGCCTTAGTTTTTCCGGCTGTAAATGGAGATAATAATTGAACCTACTTCAAAGGGTTATTAGAAAGATTGAATGAGTTAATATTTGTAAAATGGTTAGTACTAGGCATGACACTTAGGAAGCAAATAAGGTTTTGGGAAATAACAAGCAGGAATTCCGTTGCCTGCCACAGGAGGCTTCTGAAAGGGGAGTGTTGAAACGGTGGTGACTCTGTGAGGCAAATGAACTGCCATTCAGAAAGGACCCAGGAGAAGCCTTTGTCACTACTTGTGCAAAACCTCTTAGGTGTCTGTGATACAGTGTAAAGAACCGCAGGGGCTGAGTTTTTGGCTGAGGGCTCAGAAAGTGTTCTCTAAAAGCCTGAAAAATAACGAGGCCCTCGGAAACTTCTCTCAAGGTTGAGAAAAACAGGAGCTTCTCAGCCATTGACCTCAGCAGGACAAGCTGGTATCACCTCTCAGCTGCTCCGCTGAGACCCTGTGGCCCTTCCCTGTCCCCACTTAGAAGAATGATGACACTAGCCTTGTTGATTGAGAACCTACTATGGCAAAGGCTCTCCAAACTCATTATTCCTCAGAACTCCATGAGGGAGGCACTCTTATGATCACCATTTTACAAATGAGGAAATTAAGGCACAGAGCACTTACTTCCTTTGCCCAAGGTCATAGAGCCCTTAGGGGGTGAAGCCAAAACACAACCCAGGCCATCTGACTCTAGAGCCCATAGTACTAACCACTAAGCTGTATTGTCTTTCTGTGGGTGAATGTGTATGATTGCTCAGCAATTTCAAACTGTATTTTGAGTTCTAGTGAGTCTTGATGTTGAGGTAGGGTGAGGACTTCGTATGTTCATGCTTCTATAATTAGAGCGTGTGTAGGTCTGTGCATAGGAGGTATGTGTGTGTCTGTTTACGTCAAGGAATCCAAGGAAGCCTAACTTAATTGCTTTTTGTTGGAAAAGCAGTAACTAAGAGTGAAAGTTCAGTGGGTGGGAAAATTTGCCAAAAGGCCAGATTTTCTTCCTCGTAGGAAGAAATATGTTCATACCTTGATTTATCAAAACCCTTGGAGAGTCCCCTCATACTGCTCCCGAATTTCACTGTGTGGCTTGCTTTAGCCAATGATAAAAGAGCAAATTGAATACAAATTTGAAAACTGCTTGCATATTGGGGCTTTCCCTTTCCTGCTACTCTTGGATCTTTGCTGCCACATAAGAATGCTTGGCTAGCCTCCTGGATGATGTGCAACATGGAATTGCCTCTGTTACCCTGTTGGCAGCCACCAGTCCCTGAGCTTGTGAATGAGGCTATTCTAGATCACTCAGTCTCCAGCTCTTTCCCTTCTCTACCTTCCCTCAAACCACAGATATATGAGAAAACCTAGTATAAGCCCACCCAGAAAAGAGATACCCAACTGACCGACAGAACGTCCTTTCTATTGCTGTCCTCAGACCTTAGAAATTACTGCTAGAACAGCAATGCAAACCCTGCAGTAGTGGTCAAAGATTCATGCCTTCATTTAGGTATTCATTTATTAACTCAACGAATACTGTTTTATTTCTTTTTGTGCTACATCCTGGGCATACGATAGTGGAAAGACAGGAACAGTTTTTTTTTTTTTTTT
>LNAC01000389.1:565163-621974 GCA_002007465.1 Ailurus styani | reverse complement strand
TTTTTTTTTAATTTTATTTTTATTATTTGCCCAAGGGGTACAGGTCTGTGAATCATCAGGCTTACATCTTTCACAGCCCTCACCAAAGCACAAACCCTCCCCAATGTCCATAACCCATCCACCCTATCCCTACCCTCCCACCCCCCAGTAACCCTCAGTTTGTTTTATGAGATTAGAAGTCTCTTATGGTTTGTCTCCTTCCCCATCCCATCTTGTTTCATTATTTTTCCCTCCCTACCCCCCACAGCCCCCCACCCTGCCCCTCAAGTTCCTCATATCAGAGAGATCATATGATAATTGTCTTTCTCTGATTGACTTATTTCGCTCAGCATAATACCCTCCAGTTCCATCCATGTTGTTGCGAATGGCAAGATTTCGTTGCCATTCAAGACAGGAACAGTTTTCAGGAATCTGCCTTGGAAGAACATACCTATGGGTGAGAAGGTAGTAAACCAACTTGTTAGGTGTTGTAGGTGACGTGTTTGTAAAGGCAGCAACACTTGACAATAGTGAGTAGAGAGCTTTGGAGAGAGATAATGAGTCTCTGAGTATTAGGTAATATTTAGCATTGGAAAATCATTTAAATATTAAAAATAAATGCTGCTTTATTAATACCACAAGTCATAAAGCAGATCAGATCAGAAAGAGGGAGATAGAGATTATGTTCACTAAGTTGGAACCATACTGTAAGTACTTTTTCTAACATAGTCTTTTTATCAAATAATATATTATGTGATTAAACATTGTAATACCACAGAATTTTTAACTGATACACAGTATCCATAATATAACTATATTTCACAAATTCCCTTATTGTTAGACATTTTTTCCAAAAATTAATATTATAAGTAATACTAAGATAAACATCATTTTTCTTATATATTATACTTCCTATTATTTATATTATATATTATATTTTTTAATTTTCTTTATTCTATATTTTATATGATTAATTATATCATTTTCTTATTATTTGCTTAGAGTTTTTTGGATTTATGCTCACTTTAAAATCATTGAATACTGTAAAATTTACCTCCCAAAACATTGTACGAACTTACAATTCCAACATTTTATAAGATTTGGGGGCCCACTTACTTAAGTAGCACTCATTTAGTTACTTTCTTCATAAAAACATTGCCATGTTCTGCTGAGAGGAGTTTACTACATACTAAGTGTTGTCCATTCAGTCTCAAAAGAATTCATTTCACTTAAAACCTAATGTGTACTTGCCATTGACCCCATTATTACATCATAAATAAACAGGAGTTGGGAAACACAAAAAGTTACAGAGGCAAGCCAGATTGCACAGAACATAAACTTCTTTGCTACCTCCTGCAGAAAGTACTAATAGTATTTGGAAAGGGTTTTTTTTTTTTGTTTTTTGTTTTGTTTGTTTTTTTATTAACATATAATGTATTAGTTGCTTCAGGGGTTCAGTCTGTGAATCATCAGTCTTACACAATTCACAGCACTCACCATAGCATATATCCTCCCCAGTGTCCATCACCCAGCCACTCTATCCCTGCCCCCCACTCCCCCAGCAACCCTCAGTTTGCTCCATGAGATTAAGAGTCTCTTATGCTTTGTCTCCTTCCTGATCCCATCTTGTTTCATTTTTTCCTTCCCTAGCCTCCAAGACCCCCCACCCTACCTCTCAAATTCCACGTATCAGTGAGATCATATGATAATTGTCTTTCTCTGATTGACTTATTTTGCTTAGCATAATACCCTCTAGTTCCATCCACATCATTGCAAATGGCAGGATTTTGGTCTTTTGATGGCTGCATAGTATTCCATTGTGTGTGCATATACATGTATATGTGTAAGTGTATATATATGTATGTATGTATATATATATATGTATATATATATACACACACCACATCTTCTTTATCCATTCATCTGTTGATGGACATTTAGTTTCTCAGAAACTTTTTGAATTGAGAGTCAAGGGGTCATCTTAGTCCGACTCTTGGTCCATCAGTGGCCAACTGTAATTGCCAGTAATAACTCATATGTGCACTGGTGTTACTACAATAAACTGAGTAATACATTAACTGTTTAAAAATATAACATCTCCTTTCAATTTTACTGCTATCCTAAGTACCATTATTATTCCAATTTTACAAATGAGAATGTTGATGCTTGAAGAAAGATGTTAATTGCCCGAAGTCTCAGAGGTAGAAATTTGCAGGGCTGGTTTAAATCCAGTTCTCTGTCACTCTTAGGGCTTTTATCTACTGTGTCACACTTCTAGCTGGCTGACTTAGGGCAAATCACTTTTGTTAAGGGTCAGTTTATTCATATTTAAGGAATTCAAACTAACATGATCTCTAAATTCCTTCCATTTCTAATATTTGATGATTCAAACATGCCGTGTTACCCATACTGTCTGCTTAGTAAACAGAGCTTGAAAAACCTTAACCAAACATTGCAATAGGTTTGGAACTCTTCCCTCAGACAGAAAGTTTCCTACTATAAATATCTAGAACTTTTTAAGTAGAAGGTCAGCTGTGTTCTGACTTTGAAATCTCAGCTCCTGTATTCATCACCATATTTTCTCTCTTTCTACCTCTGTGCTTTAAAAAAAAAAAAAAAGATGGGGGGAGGAGATATATCTCTTGAGGAGAAAAGAGACTTGCAAGTATACTACTACTAATTCTACTGCAGCAGGGGTTGTAAAGTTAAACATCTACTGGGAAATTTCTTTTCAAAATACATGAAATGGCCCAGACGTAAGAGAGCACTGTCTGACTAAGTTGCTTGCATTGTTACCAGGGATAATGCCTATCTAGTTACATTGTTTTATAAAATACAGTGTAGAGGATGTCTAGATAACATGGCAAATCACTCACAGACATCTACCTCCTTTCTGTCCCAAACCTCAATAAAATGACCACAAAAGTAGGTATAAACCATAGGGGTAAAGGGAATGGAAAAGGATATATAAAAGCATGAGAAAAAAAAAAGGATGAGCAATTTCAATGAATTTTTATAATCAGGCAAATTGATACAGAAGTGGTAACTGCTTCAGCACTGTAGGAAGCTGCAGCCTGAAGCCTCCGTGGGGGGAGAAAAGTGTAAGAAGTAAGCTGACTCACTTGGCAGAACTCTGCAAAAACACAGGCTTGGAGACTCCTAGTATCATAAAAGTGTGTGTGTGTGTGTGTGTGTGTGTGTGTGTAAGGTGGGGGCAGGTGTTTGACAAGTGGTGCTGACATCAGAACAACTAGTTAAAATTCCTTAAACAACAATATTGAACCCCTAGCTTCTATCCCCATCAAGCCAGAAAATGTACTTCTATGCAGGAGATCAAAGGGATCGTTTCTGGATAAATCGTACTACAGAAACTCTGAATTTAAAGAAAAAAAAAAAGAGAGAAAAGCTGAGGTATAGGTCTAAAAAGTTTAGAGGTGAGTGTTTTCCTTATAGCTCTGACTAGTTACATGTCTTACTGAGAAGAGCTAGGAGAGCTGTATAAACATTTTTAAAGGATCTATTTGAAGATGTAACTGAACCACCATGGTATTCAAGATTTAAGGGACCAAGATCCCTGACAGAAGGAAAGTGGAGAGTGGTAAGAATAACATGCAGCGTTGCTTCTGTCTTCAGTTTATTAGAGACAACCAAGAGACTGCAGTTTTATGGGGAGAGAGAGACGAAGGTTTAAGTTTGGAGTTTGTCCAGATACAGAGTTTTGTATAATACTCCAGACCCCTATAAACATGTCCTAGAAGTAAGGGCAAACCTGAAATAGACCAGTCTTATAAAGAGTACATCTTAGCTTCAAATTATTGACCGTATTAAGGAAGATATTTTCCATACTAAATTACCACTAGAAGGAAATGTACATTAATTCTGGAGAATAATAACATAATGAAGAGCCTGAAATTTTCTCCGTTTGAAATGCAATGTTGGGGAGTTAGTTTTCTGTTTTTTGGGTTTTTTTTTTTAAGGCAAACGAGAAGACATAAAGACATAAACAAATGACTAAAAATGAAGAAGAAAAAATAGAAAATAGAAGTATCCAAAAGGAATTCATATGTTAGAATTATTAGAAATTCTGAAATAACTATAACTGATATGTTGTGGGAAGATAAATATATAAAAACTCAAAAGATAAATAGAATCTATAAAAATAAATGGATATTTTATATCTGAAAATATAAAAGGTGAAATCAAGACAGCAATATATGGATTTAAGAGATGATTAAAGAGCATTCAAGAATGGATTGGTGAACTGGAAAATAGGTCAATTAAGAAAACTAAAATAGGGAGGAAGTAAGGTTGGCAAACATGGGAAAAGACATAAAGGACTGATAGGACTCATGAAAAGATGTATCAGTTACATAACAAGTCCAGTAGAAGAAGAGAGATTATATAGACTGAATCAGTATTAAAAGAAATAACTACCAGAATTTTATAAAGTCGATAAAATGTACTAAGCTATAGATTTAAGAATCTCTATAAATCTCAAACATGATAAGTAGAGAAAAACCATACTTAGACACACCATTGTAAAACTGCTGACGACAACAACAAAATACAAAAAGAGAAAAATCTGTAAAGACTCATTACCTTCCAAGGAGTAAGAGTAAGACTTACAAATGACATCTCTATAGGAAAATGGAAGCCAGAATACAATAGGATATCTCTGATGTATTGAAAGAAAATATCTACCTAGAATTCTCTACCTAACAAAACATGTATTTCAGAAATGAAGGCAATATAAATATATATTCAGACAAAAATGGAAAGCAAGTTATAAATCTGTATTTAAAAAAATTAATAGAATTCTTTTGGTAAAAGGAAATGTATAGCACTAAACGGAAGCCCCAAAATTGCAGAAAAGAATGAAAAGCAGTGGAAAATACAATGAGGAGGCTAAATGAATATTTTCTGTATAAATGTATTAAATAATGTCTTGTGAGGTTTAAAATATGTTTGCTATTTAAAGTATCGAAATATGTGGCAATAAGAAAACAAAAAGTGGAAGAAATTAATAAAATGAAGGGAAGATATCCTATAATTTCTAGGGTAACCATTAAAGGAATCATAAAAGAATATAATTTATCATAGCATTGAGGAATGTGTAGAATTCTTGAATCAATATGTTGTATAGTTGAAACTACAATAGCATAGTATGTCAACTATACTTCAGTAAATAAATAAAAGATATAGCTAACAAGATAATAAAAGGGTGTAATACGTAATGAAAATACTTCTTTAATCTAAAATAAGGTAAGAAAAGAGAAATAAGGAACATAGTACAGGGTAGGTCAAATAGAGGACAAAGAATAAGATGATGGATTTAAAAACAAGTGCATCAGTAAATATATTAAATATAAAAGATAAAACACTGAAAGAATAATGATTGTTTACATACAAATAATTATGTGCAACTTACAAGAAACATATTCAATCTAAGAATAAAAAATATTGAAAGAAAATGATAGAAAAGGATATATCATGCAGACAACTAACTAAAAAAAAGCTGTGGTTACACTAATATTAAACAAAGTATACTTTAAGGCAAGATTCATTACTGGAGATACAGTAGAACATTTCATAGATAGTATATTGGGTTTATCTACCAGAAATACATAATTATTATAGATGAATATGAGCCTAATAATACCACATCAAAATATAAAAAGTAGAATTAATTGAACTGAATGGGAAGGAGAAATAGATATATCTGCAGTCACATTGGGAGAGTTGAACACACTTAATTCAATATTCATTAGAACAGACAAAACAACAGTTAAGACACAAAATGTTTGAACTCAACAACTGCTTTTGATATATATAGAAAGTAATGCCCATAACTGAGAAATACATATTCTTTTCAAGTGAAAGTATATCATTTACCAAAGTTTGCCATTTTCTAGGTCACCTTTATGAACCTTTATGTAACCTGTAGTAACATTTATGAACTTCAAAGGGTTATTAACATTCAAAGTATATTCTCTTACCACAGTAGAGGTAACTAGAAATCAGCGTAAAGAATAGCTAATAAATCCCCCAAAGCTTGGAAATTAAGGAGAACACATTTTAACAACCCAAGAATTCAGCCCAAAGAAGAAATCGCAATTAGCAAATAATTTTAAATGAATGATAAAAGTATATTAAACTGTGTGGGATGCATGCAGATAAAGCAGTGAAAATACATAAGTGTCCATTTCAAGATACTAGAAAACAGAAAATCAAACCCGAAGAAAATAGAGATGAAATAAAAACATAATAATAGAAAAGCAAGGGCACCTGGGTGGCTCAGTGGGTTAAAGCCTTTGCCTTCGGCTCAGGTTATGATCTCAGGGTCCTGGAATCAAGGCCCACATCGGACTCCCTGCTCAGCGGGGAGCCTGCTTCCTTCTCTCTCTCTCTGCCTGCCTCTTTGCCTACTTGTGATCTCTCTCTCTCTGTCAAATAAATAAATAAAATCTTTTAAAAAATAATAGAAAAGCAATATTTAATAAAAAGTATTCATAAAACTAGAAGTTCTTTAAAAAGACTAATATATATATATATACGAAATTGCATTTATATTGAATTTATTTAAATTAAACCCATCACACAAAGAAAATTTCAGGCCCAGATGGCTTCATTTGTGATTTTCCCCAAATATTTAAGGGGTAAACATAGACTAATTTTACACAAAGTCTTGGAGAGAAGAGGAAAGAAAAGAACACTTCCCAACTCATTTTATGAAGCTAACATATTCTGAAAACAAAATCTGACAAAGGCATTAGAAGAAAGCAGAATTAAATGATAGCATCTCTTATGAACACGGAAGCAAATATTCCAAGCTAAATGTCAGCAAATAAAATCCAACCATATATAAAAATGTGATACATCATGACCAAGTGGGATTTATTCAAAGAATGAAAGATTAAATTAACATTAGCAAATTTAATATGTTCACTTCATTAACTCCATAAAGAAAACCCATATGACTATTTCAACAAATGCAGGCAAAACACTTGTTTTGATAAAATACAAGGTCTACATACAAAATCAACTGTATTTCTGTGTGTAAAGAACAAAACATTAGAAAATGAAAAACTTTAAATGCATATACAATAGTATTAGAAATAAAACACCAAGAAAAAAGAATAACAAAAGATTTGCAGAATGTAAAGAAAAATATATTGCTAAGGGAAATCAAAGTTCTTACATCAAAAACTTACGATGTACTACATGCTGGCTAACTGAATATAATAAAAAATAAAGATAAAAAATCTTAAATTTAAAAAAAGAGATGTACCATTTCCATGGACTGGGATAGTCAATAAAGCAACATGTGAATTCTCCCCTGAAATGACTTGTACATTCAGTGTAATCCTACACAATATCTAGTTCTCTTTCTACACCTTAAAAAAAAGCTAACCAAAATTTATATGGAAATGCAAAGGATCACGTGTCACCAAGACCAGGTATCAGATGTAATTATCTTAAACTTTGTGGACCAGAATGTCCCTATTACAATGGCCCAACCTTGCCCTTGTAGCCAGGGAACAGTCAAACAATATGAAAATGAGAAGAAATGGGGATTATCCAAAAAGACTTTATTTGCAAAATCAGCTGTTAGTCCCATCATTGGTTGGCCAACTTCTGGTCAAGATAATCTTGGAAAAGAACAGAGTTGGGGAACTTAAACTGTCATGATATCAAGATTTAAAATTACAGTATGGAGGTGTGTGATATTGAAGCAAAATAAACCAGTGGAATAAAAGTCCATAAACAAATCCACACTTAAATGGATGCCACACTTATACTCCCTTTATGATAAAGGTAGTGTTACAGAGCCTGTGGATGGCCCTTTTCCCTTAACTAATCCAATCCAAATGAGTGAAATATTTTAAAATGTTGCCTCCAAGTCTGACTGGCCTATTATACTGTATGAAGAAGGAAAAGCTTCTAATACGTGTCTAGTCTAATAAAAGACTATGTGACTTGAAGGTGTGGTTGCTGTGGCTAGCCTAGAGAAAGAGGTAAAACCTGAAAATGATTAGCCATAATCCCCCAAGAGAAGAATCAGTATAGCCCTTCTGAGTAGCCAGACCATGGTTTCAGTTAAATAGCATTTTTGTAGTAGGAATACTATTTTCCATGTGCGTGTGAAATGAAAGACTTGCCTGCCTTGTGTGTACGTGTTTGGATGTTAAGGACTCTGTTCAAGTCATCTGTGCATTGCCCGGTCTATGGATGATGTATGAGTTAGGATATTGGTTTAGCTATTTTAGCAGTCTAAATTAAAAATGACTTAAAGGAAACATTTCCCCTACGTAAAGGTCTGAGCTGGGACATGCTCCAAGAGTTGGGTAGCTCTGTGAGGGCTTCCACATACGCAGGTTCCTCCTGTCTGGTTGCTCTGTAATTCTCTAGGGTCTGCGTCTCAAACGTTCACGTGCATCTGGGATTCCTTCTCAAATGTGGATTCAGATTCAGTAGGCCTGGGAATGGGACCTGAGCTGCTGTGTTGCTAATGAACTCTCCAGTGAGGCCACTGTGCTGCTTCGGAGACCACTCTTAAAAGCATCCAGGCCTCCCTTCAGCGCCACCCCCCAAAATATCATGGCTCACACATCAGAACTGCACATCTGGATTCCTTCCACCTGGACGTTATGTCAGATTTTACTGTGGCTGCTCCAACAAATAACCACAAACTGTGCGACTTAGAACAGAAATGTATTCTCTCACAGCTCTGGACGCCAGCCGTCCAAAACCAGTATCACTGAGCCAGAATCACTGCCTTCCTCTAGAGTGTCTAAGGGAGAATCCAGTCCCTTGCTTCTTCCGGTATCTGCTGTCTGCACTGCAGAAACCGGCCCGATGATATCTTAAAACCCGTAAAACTTACTCTGGACTTCAGCCTCCAGAACTGTCAGAGAATAAATGTGTGCTGCTTTATGTCACGGAGTCTGTGATAACTTGTTACAATGGCAGCAGGACGCTAACGTGGCAATAGACCCCAGCTACACGATTGGGGTTTGCGGTCAGATGGACCTGGGCAGTTGCTGACACAGCACCTCAGGACAGAGCCGACAGAGAACCCGTGTCCAGGAATTGGGCACGCGCAAGTAAGCGTCAGCTAGAGAGGGTCACAGCAGTCCCACGGTGGCCTGACCCGTGGCTCCCGTCTGTTCAGCGGCTGCGGGGCTGAGTCTGAGGGCAGCGTGGAGTCCATCGGCAGCAGTGGGGAAGCGGTGGCGTAAACAGAGGGACGTCTGGGGGGAGTCAGACTGTGGTCAGACCCCCATGGGGGGAGACTGAGAACTGTGACCATGGCTCTTGTCTCAGAGTCGGTCTTGGCACTCTGGATGCGTCTGGGTCCACAAAATGAGCTGATCAACAGACCCAAGAAAGGCAGCCTGCCATGTGAGAAGGGTGCAGCCTGGCGGTTTTGAGAGTGCAGCTAGGTTGTTGCATAATTTGTAAGAAGGTTGAGAGAGTCTGTTTGCCCCAAATCTTGGGGTTAGGATTTCTCTGCTCTGTGAAGATCATTTTTCTTGACCCGAGGAAGCTGTTTTTTGTCCTTGTTTCTAAATTTGAAATTTAGAAACCATATCATGCATAAAGGCTCTTAAGGAAGTATATAGTAAAAAGGTGTTAATATGTTGGCTTTGCAGGATAAGGCAGGGGTGAACTCCTAAAGGGAAAGCCCTGTTTCCTTCATGTCTTCCTCAAGCTTGTATGTCTAGCATACAGTGTAGCTCTGTCCTACCACCATCATGTATTCAATGTTGATTATATGCAAGTGTTGTCCTAAGATGTTTAAATATTTTATCCGATGTGCCAAAACCCATAAGAGAAGGTATTATCATCTACTTTTTTACACAAAGAGCCAGATTTAGAGAAATGGGTGACTTATCCAAGTTCTCCAGCCATTACATGGGTCTAAGTAAACCCAAAGGCCAACCATAATAACTATGGAGGTATATTGCCTTAATTTTTAAAGGGTCATCATTACCATTTTTAAGTGTGTACTTCTGAAGTGTTAAGTATATTCACACGGTTGTGCAGCCAGTCTCCAGAACCCTTTCATCTTGCAGAACTATAGCTCTAAACCCATTAAAAATCAGCTCCCTGTTCTTCTTATCCTTAAGCCCTTCACAACCACCCTTCAACTTTCTGTGTATGCATTTCACTACTCTAGGTAACTTGTATATGTGGAATCAAACTGTATTTGTCATTTCATGACTGGCTTTTTTTACTTTGTAAAATGTCCTTAAGGTTCATCGATGTGGCATGTGTCAGAATTTCTTTCCTTTTTAAGACTAGAGAATATTCCATCGTATGTATACACCACATTTTGTTTATCCCTTCTTGCACCAGCGGACACTTGGGTTGCTTCTACCTTTTGGTTGTTGTGAATAATGCTATGAACAGGGATGTACAACTAGCTCTTTGAGACCCTGATTTTGATTCTTTTGGGTATGTATGGAGATGTGGAATCGCCGGATCATATGTAATTCCATTTTTAATTTTTTGAGGAATCATCACACTGTCTTCCAGAGTGGTTACACCATTTTATAGTCCCACCAACAATGCACAAGTGTTCTAATTTCTCCATTCCCTTGCTAACGATTGTCATTTTCTGTGTTTTTCTTTTATTTTTTGATAGCAGTCATCCTAATGGGTGTGTATCAGTATCTAGTGGTTTTAATTTGCATTTTCCTAATAATTGGTGAGGTTGAGCATCTTTTTGTGGGCTTGGTGGTCAGTTGTAAATCTTCAGAGAAGTGTACGTTTAAATCCTTTGGCCATTTAAAAAAATTAACAAGTATTTTTTAGTGAAGTTCTGGATTCACAGAAAAATTGAGTGGGAAATACAGGAGTTCCCATATACCTCCTTTTCCTATACATGCACAGCCTACCCCATTATTAACGCGCCTCACTAGGGTGGTACATTTGTTAAAATTGATGAACTGACACTGACATATCATTTTCATTCAAAGTCCATAGTTTACATTAGAGTTCACTCTTGGTGTTTTATACTCTTTGGATTTTGACAGATGTATTTTGACATGTACCAGCATTTTAGTATCATACAGAATAGTTTCGCTGCTCAAAAAATCCTCTGTTCTCTTCCTATTGATCCTTCCCTCTCCCCCACCTCTAGCAAACACTAATCACATTTCCATCTGCATAGTTTTGATGTTATGTAGTTGGAATCATACCATGTATAACTTTTCATATTGGCTTCTTTTAATAACATGCATTTAAGTTGCTTTAATGTCTTTTCATGTCTAGATAGTTTATTTCTTTTTAATGCTGAATAATATCCCATTATTTTGATGTACCACAGTTTATTTAACTACTAAAGGACAACCTGATGGCTTCCGAGTTTTGTCAATTATAAATTAGTTGTTATAAATACCCATGTGCTGGTTTTTGTGTAGACATAAGTTTTCAGTTCATTTGGGTCAATACCAAGGAGTATGATTATTGAATCATAAGAGTCTGTTTAGGTTTGTAAGAACCTGCCAAACTATCTTCCAAAGTGCCTATAACATTTCATACTCCCACCAACGATAATGAGAGCTGNATGCGGGCCTCGATCCCAGGACCCTGAGATCATGACCTGAGCCGAAAGCAGAGGCTTTAACCCACTGAGCCACCCAGGCGCCCAAGGAGTATGATTATTGAATCATAAGAGTCTGTTTAGGTTTGTAAGAACTTGCCAAACTATCTTCCAAAGTGCCTATAACATTTCATACTCCCACCAACGATAATGAGAGCTGCACATCCTCACCAGAATTTGGTACTGTCAGTGTTCTGGGTTGTGGCCATTTTAATAGGTGTGTAGTGATAACTTGTTGTTTTAATTTTCAGTTCTTTAATGGCATATGTTGAACATGTTTTCATATGCTTACTTGTCAGTTTTTTTTTCAGATTTTATTTATTTATTTGACAGAGAGAGAGATTACAAGTAGGCAGAGAGGTAGGCAGAGGGAGAGGGGAAAGCAGGCTCCCTGCTGAGCAGAAACCCTGACATGGGGCTCGATCCCAGGATCCTGAGATCATGACCTGAGCCAAAGGCAGAGGCTTAACCCACTGAGCCACCCAGGCGCCCCACTTACTTGTCGTTTATACGTGGTCTTGGTGAGATGTCTCTTTAGTTTTTTTTTTTAATCTTTTAAATTGGGTTGTTCATTTTCTAATTATTGAGTTTTAAGGTTTTTTTGGTATGTATTGGATATCAGTCCTTTATTATATATGCCTTTTGCAAATATTTTCTCACAGTCTGTGGCTTGTCTTCTAATGCTTGACACTGTCTTCTGCAGAGTGGAAGCTTTAATTTTAATGAAGTCCAGCTTATCAATTATTTCTTTCGTAGATTGTGTTTTTAGTGTTGTATCTAGGACAGTATCAGCATACCCAATGTCATCTAGGTTTTCTCCTATAATGTCTTCTACAACTTTTATAGCTTTGCATTTTACATCTAGGTCTATTCATCTATTTTGAGTTAAT
Organism: Ailurus styani; assembly: GCA_002007465.1. Lineage (NCBI taxonomy): Eukaryota > Metazoa > Chordata > Mammalia > Carnivora > Ailuridae > Ailurus > Ailurus styani. Next base: position 609,497 of record LNAC01000389.1, on the reverse strand, counting down.
TTTTCTAAAAGGTGCAGTGTTGAGGCACCTGGGTATCTCAGTTGGTTAAGCATCTGCCTTTGGTTCAGGTCATGATCTCAGGGTTCTAGGATTGAGTCCCACGTCAGGCTCTCTGTTCAGCGGGGAGTCTGCTGCTTCCTCTCACTCTCCCTCTGTGCTTCCCCCCAAACACACTCTCAAATAAATAAATAAAATCTTTAAAAAAAGAAGTGTAAGGTCTGTGTCTAGCTGCTGCCCCCCTCTTTTGCATATGGATGTCCATTTGTTACAGCACCATTTGTTGAAAAGTCTGTCCTTGCTCTGTTGTGTTGCTTTTGTTTCTTGATCAAAGATCAGTTGATTATATATATGTGGGTCTATTTCTGGGCTCTTTGTTGTATTCTATGGATCTATTTGTCTATTCTTCCTCTAAGGCCACAGTATCCTGGTTAATGTAATTTTATAGTGAATCATGAAGTTCAGTACTCTGACTTTGTTATTGCCCTTCAATATTGAATTGGCTATTCTTTAGAATCAGTTTATTGATATCCACAAAATAAGCTGCTGGGATTTTGAGTGAGACTGCAGTGAATCTATAGATCAAATGAAGAAGCACGAATATCTGACCATATTGAGCCTTTCTGTCCATGAACATGGTGTATCTTTCCATTTACTTAGTTCTTTGATAGTTCTCATCAGAGTTTTGTGGTTTTCCTCGTATAGATCTTTTCGTATTTCATTAGATTTATACCTCTTCCATTTTTTAGGTGCTAATGTAAATGATACTGTGTTTGTAATTTCAAAATCCACTTGTTCATTTCTTGAATATAGAAAAGTCATTGGCTTTTGTATATTCACCTGCATTCTGCAACCTTGCTATAATCACTTACTAGTTCAGGAGTATTTTTGTTGATTCTTTAGCATTTTCTACATACACTACTTATGTAACCTGTGAAGACAATTTTATTTCTTCTATCTCAGTCCCTATAGCTTTTATTGCCTGTTATCTTATTACATTAGCTAGGACTTCCACTACAGTGTTGAAAGGCAGTGGCGAGAGTGGGAATCTATGTCTTGTTTCTTATCCTAGCTTCATGTTTCTCATCATTAAGTGTGATGTTAGCTGCAGCTCTAAGTTTTTTGTAGATGTTCTTTATCAAGTTGAGGAAGTTTCTCTCTATTCCTAGTTTTCTGAGAGTATCAGTAGGTGTTAGATTTCGTCAAGGTTTTTTTTTTTTTAATCTATTGCTATGAGCATGGAATTTTTATTCATTAGCCTGTTAATGTGATGGATTACATTAACTGATTTTGGACTGTAGAACTGGCTCTGAATAACAGATAAATCCCACTTGGTTGTAGTGTATAACTCTTTCTTTATACGTTGTTGCATCTGATTTAGTAACATTTTATTATTTGTGCATTTATGTTTATGATATATACTGATGTTTTCTTTTTTTGTAATGTTTTTGTCTAGTTTTGGTATTACAATAATGCTGACCTCATAGAATGACTTAGGATGTATTCCCTCTGCCTCTATCTTCTGAAAGAGATTGTGGAGAACTGGTAGAGTATCTTCCTTAAATGTTTGCTAGAATTCATCAGTGAGCCCATCTAGACTTGGCACTTTCTATTTTGAAAGGTTATGAATTATTGATTCAATTTCCCTAATAGATATAGGTCTATTCAGATTGTCTATTTCTTATGTGAGTTTTGGCAGGTTGTGTCTTTCATGGAATTGGTCTATTTCATCTAGCTTACCAAATTCATGTGTATAGAGTTGTTCATAATATTCCTTCCATAATTATCCTTTTAATTTCCATTGGATCTGTGTGATGTCCACTGTTTCATTCCTGATATTAATAATTTGTGTCTTTACTCTTGTTTTTCTTACTTAACCTGGCAGTTATATCAGTCTTCTCAAAAACCTAACTTTTAGCTTTATTGATTTTCTCTACTGATCTCCTGTTTGCAATTTCATTGATTTTTGCTCTAGTTTTTATTATTTCTTCTACTTTCTTTACATTTAAATTTCTCTTCTTTTTCTATTTTCTTAGGATAGAAGCCCTAGGTTATTGATTGTGGATCTTTCTTCTTTTCTAGTATTAGGTATTCAATGCTATAAATTTCCCTCTATGCACTGCTTCCACTGCATCCCACAAATTTTGGTAAATTCTACTCTCATTTTCAGTTAGTTCAACATACCTTTAAACTTGAGATTTCTTTTTTGCCTGTGTATTGTTTAATCTCCAAATATTTGGGAATTTTCTAGCTATCTTTTTTTGTTATGTATTTCTAATTTAATCCCATTGTGGTCTTAGAGCAGACATAGTATGATATCTGTTCTTTTAATTTGCTGAGATGTGTCTTATAGACTAGCACGTGGTCTATCTTGGTGAATTTTCCATGAAAGCTTGAGAGGAATGTGTAATTGGCTATTGTTGAATGGAGTAGTCTATGGATGTCAATTACACCCAGTTGATTGATGTTGCTGTTGAATTCAATTATGTCCTTACTAATTTTCTGCTTGCTGGATCTGTCCAATTATAATGGAGGGATGTCAAATTTCCAACTGTAATAGTGGATTCATCTATTCCTCCTTGCAAATCTATCAGTTTTTGCCTCGTGTATTTTGATGTTCTGTTGTTTGGTTCATACACATTAAAGATTGTTCTGTCTTGGAGTATGTAGCCTTTCATCATTATGTAATCACTCTTTTTATCCTTGATAACTTTCTTTGCTCTGAAGTCTATCCTAATTGACATTAATATACCTAATTCCACTTTCTTTTGATTAGTGTTAGCATAATATATTTTTCTCATTCCCTTATTTTTAATCTATGCATCTTTCTATTTAAAGTTGTTTTCTTGCAGACAACATATATTTGGGTCTTGTTTTTGATTCACTCTGACAGTCTCTGTATTTTATTTGGTATATTTAGACCATTGACATTAAAGATGATTATTGATACATGTGGATTAATATCTGTCACATTTCTTATCGTTTTCTACTTGTTGCCCTTCTTCTTTGCTCTTATTTTTGTTTTCCACACTTTTTCTGCCTTTTGTTGTTCTAACTGAACACTTTATATGATTCTATTTTCTTCCCTTTCTTAGCATATTGATTAAACTTTAAAAAAAAATGTTTCTTAGTGATTGCCCTAGAGCAAAGCCATTCTACTTTCTCTCTGCTCTCCCTGTTGTGACATTAAGAGAAATAAAGACAGGGTAGGTTTTCAGAACATAGACATAGACATAGACATTGCCTTCCCTCCAACAGAAGAAATTGGGGGGAAAAGTGATACAAGTCAAAACTAACAGTCTAGACTCACCATCATCTAGGTGAAAGTTCCATGCACTAAAAATGACTGGCAACATGGAATGGCCTTATTCGTGCACCCGAATGTTTATAGCAGCAATGTCCACAAGAGCCAAACTATGGAAAGAACCTAGATGCCCATCAACTGATGAATGGATAAAGAAGATGTGGTATATATATACAATGGAATACTATGCAGCTATCAAAAGAAACGAAATCTTGCCATTTGCAATGACATGGATGGAACTGGAGGGTATTATGCTGAGCGAAATAAGTCAATCAGAGAAAGACAATTATCATATGATCTCTCTGATATGAGGAACTTGAGGGGCAGGGTGGGGGGTCGTGGGGGGTAGGGAGGGAAAAATAATGAAACAAGATGGGATGGGGAAGGAGACAAACCATAAGAGACTCCTAATCTCACAAAACAAACTGAGGGTTACTGGGGGGTGGGAGGGTAGGGATAGGGTGGATGGGTTATGGACATTGGGGAGGGTTTGTGCTTTGGTGAATGCTGTGAAAGATGTAAGCCTAATGATTCACAGACCTGTACCCCTTGGGCAAAGAATAAAAGTAAAATTAAAAAAAATAAAACATTGACTATGTGGTATATGCTTGATTGAAGTCCTCTTTGGAAGCTAGAGCAGGGGACTTGGGGTACAAGGGAAGGCAGGGATATCTCCTAACCCTAAAGTACATGTCATACAAATTAAAGTATCATGGTCACAGAGCAATCACAGTACCCAAATCAAAGTTAAAAGGAAGATATTTCAAGTAGAAGGGTTACTGAATGGGTTTAAATAGAGATAGATTTTGACCTGAGAATGCCATGCATTTGACCCAGGAAACTGGCATTTATAGGGCCCAGGCCACGCATTTATGAACATGAAGAGTTAGTTATCATTTTCATTATAAATTCATGCAACTTTAATTCACCCAGTAGGGATCAACTTTAGGAGTCTGAAATAAACTGATAAATTCAGATAAAGTTGTTGGCAAGAACTCTTTATGCCATGCAAAAAAAGCTCTTTAAGGGGTTATTTCAGACCGGGGTTTCTCTTGGTACTTAAATCTTTGATTAGATTGTTGTTGGTTTATGGCCAAAACAATTCTATTCTGGTATTGTCTTTCGAGCTCTTTTTTGCTAAGCAGACAAATAATACAAGTAAAGAAAATAACGTTAAGGAGTTTTCTGTATACCTGAACATAGATAAAGTATTTTGGCAAAAACTAAGCAAGTTTTATTAAATTAGAAATTATTACACTTTTTTTTATTTGGGTACATTTGACACACAATGTTACATTAATTTCAGATATGTAAAATAGTAATTCAGCTTCTCTGTCATCATACAATGCTATTACAGCATCATTGATTATATTCCCTGTGTTGTATATAAGGGATTTTTTAAAAAACATTTATGCTATAGCAGTTATTGATTATTATTGTTATGATGTTGATAATTTTTGTACCATTGTATTGTGAGAATGGCTTGTGAATAATTAAAAGAATTTATCTTCAATATACATTTAAAAATATAAGATGAAACTGCTTATAACATTCCTCTGCTAAGATTCTTTATACCTTTTATTAATGGGATATTTAATTTCCTCATAGATTTTGGATAGGGAGTTGTGTTATTGCTGCACTGATTTTTAACCAACTATATCTAAAATACTTTTATAAGTCATAATTAGGGTAATCTGGATGTGGTTTTTAAAGGTTGTAAAAGTTTGGTGACTGTTTCCAAGGCAGCAATTCATTAGAAAGGCTGAATTTTGTGCTAGGATGTTCAAATAAAATTATCTTGACATTAGAAACCACAGTTCAAATGTGATTTCTCCAAAATTGGGTCTTTTGTACTTAGTGGTAACTGACCAGTCTATCTAAGTATTTCCCCATGGGGGATCTGCAGATCACTAGTTACTATAAGATCCTTGAAAAGGGGATTATATGATTAAGCATGTTTAAGAAAATGCTATGAACTCTTTTTTCCTCTTTCTGAGGTTGACTGTGTAAAATATATTAAGGGAGAAGTCTTCTATTAGGGAAACATGTTTAACTGTTTGCAATTCAGTATTTCCAAAGTTAATTGTCCAAAGCAAATAATTTCATATCCCACAGCAGCAATATTCCACAGAATAAATGTGTATATGTGAAATTTTACTGTTTTATTGATCTACAAAAGCAAAGCTTTTTACTTTATGGTAAACATTATATGACACGAATGATAGTCATTATGTGGCTTGCTTCTCCTCCCACCCCAGGTTTATTGAGATAAAATTGACATACAATAAGCTGAACTCATTTAAAGTGTACATATTGATAAGTTTTGACATGTTTATATACCTGTGAACCCATACCGTCACTAAAACCAATATTATATTTCTTTCACCCCTAAAAAAGTTTCCTTGTGCTTATTTTGTCATCATCTCTCCAACATAACACTGAATACAAATGTGAAAGTGGACCAACTTGTCTTGTTCCTGACTTTAGGCTGAGAGCATTTATTATTTCACCAACAACTATGATGTTAGCTGCAGGATTTTTTTGTAGGTGTCCCTTATCAGATTGAGAAAGTTCCTTTCTGTTCCCTAGTGTACAGAGTTTTTGTCAGAATAAATGTTAGATTTTTATCAAATATTTTTTCTTCACCTATTGGGTTGATCTGTTACTATGGTAAATCCTATAGAAGAATTTCCTTATGTTAAACCTATCTTTCATTTCTTGAGTGAACTGATCGGGATGTTTAATCTTTCATATATTTATTGTTGAATTCGATTTGCCAGTATTTTGTTAAGAATGTTTGTCACGTGGGTACTGTCTTTGGTATTGATATCAGAGTAATGCTGACCTCTTAGAATGAGTTGGGTTGCACACCTTTTTGATTTTCTGGAAGAATTTGCATAGAATTGGTATTATTTCTATCTTATTTTGTTGGTAGAATTCCATAGTGAAGCACCTGAGCTTGGTGTTTTCTTTGTGGGATTATTTTTCACTACTAACAGAAGAGGAATATTCTTCTTGGTAGTTAGCACTTATGTAGTAGTTTGTATCTTTCAGGAAATTAACCCATTTTTTACTTTGTAGAATATATTGGTAAAATATTGTTCATAATGTTACTATTTCCATATCTGTAGCATCTATACTGGTGTCATCTCTCTCATTCTGCATACTAGTAATCTGTGTCTTTTCCCTTTTTTCCCTGATCAGTCTGAATAGAAATTTATTACTTTTATTGATTTTCTCAAAGACTTCTGCTTTTATTGTTGTTTCTTATTTCATTGATTTTTGCTCTGATTTTTAAAAATTTTCTTCTGCTTGCTTTAGGGATTAATTTAATCTTTTTAGTTTCTTAAGGTAGAGGCTGAGATCACTTATTTGATACCTTTCTTATTTTCTACTATAGATATTTTAGAGCTATAAATTTCACTTTAGATACTACTTTAGCAGCATCCCACAGATTTTAATACTCTGTGTTTTCATTCTCATGTAAATCAGAATACTTCCTAATTTCCCTTTTGACTTCTTCTTTGACTTATGTGTAATTTAGAACTGTGTTATTGAATTTCCAAATATTTGGAAGATTTTCCAGGTATTTTTCAGTTATTGATTAGTAATTTCATTTCAATCAGAAAGCACTGTATTGCTTAAATTCCTTTAAATTTATTGAGACATTTTATAGCTCAGAATCTGGTCTATCTTGATAAACATTATATATGCATTTGAAAAGAATATGTATTTACTTTGTTCAGTGAAATGCGCTGTGAATATCTGGTCAAATTAGTTGATAGCATTGTTTAAACCTGTTGTATCATTGCTGGTCTACTTATTCTAATAATTATTGAAAGTGGGCTGTTGAAACAGACAACTTGAATTGTGGCTTTATCTCTTTCTCCTTTCTGTTTTACCAGTTGTTCCTTCCTTTTTTTAGGTGCATAAACATTTAGGATTTCATGACCTCTTCATTAATTAACTATTTATTTATTTCTTTGACACAGAGAGAGAGAGAGAGAGAGAGAAAGAAAGAGAGGGAGGGAGGGAGGGAGAACACGATCAGAGTGAGGGGCAAAGGGAGAAGCAGACTCCCTGCTGAGCAGGGAGCCTGATGTGGGTCTTGTTCCTAGGATCCTGGGCTCATGACCTGAGCCCAAGCCAGACACTTAACCAACTAAGCCACCCAAGGTCCCCCAATTCTCTTTTTATTATTAAAAAAAAAACACCTCTTTTCATTCCTGATACTATATATACACACACACCTACACACCTACACATATATATGTATATATATATACATACATAAATGTATGTATAAATTTGTACTTAATGTGTGTATTGTATGTATAATATATAATAAAACTTTATTTCTTTATTCTTTTACTTTTAACCGATTTCTGTCTTTCTATTAAAAGTGGGTCTCTTGTAGGCAGTGTATAATTGGGTCTTGCTTCTTTTATTCCATCTGACAATCTCTGACATTCATAGAAGTATTTAGATCATGTACATTTAATATGAATTACTAATATGATTAGGTAAAAACTACCACTTTCCTGTGTTTCCTATTTATTCATCCATGCTTTTGATGCTTTTCCACATATTTTCTCCTTTCTTTTGAATAAATTGAATTTTTATGATTCAATTTTATTTCCTTTTTGGGGGGAACTTAGCTATAACCCTTTGTTGGATTATTTTAAGGATGCTTTTGCATTTAGAGTATACATCTCTAATATTTCACAATTTATCTTCAAGTGATACTATACCACTTCAAATATAATTAAGAATTGTATGACAGCATACTTGCATTTTTCCTCTCCTGGCCTTTCAGCTATTGCTGTTACACATTTTACTTTTATATATGTTATAAACCACACAGTAGATTATTGTTATTTTTGCTTTAAACAGTTGATTTTATTTTTTTTTTAAAGATTTTTTTTATTTATTCATTTGACACAGAGAGAGAGATTACAAGTAGGCAGAGAGGCAGGCAGAGAGAGAGGAGAGAGGAGGAAGCAGGCTCCCCACTGAGCAGGGAGCCCGATGTGGGCCTCGATCCCAGGACCCTGGGATCATGACCTGAGCCGAAGGCAGCGGCTTTAACCCACTGAGCCACCCAGGCGCCCAACAGTTGATTTTATTTTAAGGAGATTTAAGAGTAAGACTTTATATTTACTCACATTGTCCCTTTTCTGATGCTCATCATTCCTTTGTTTAGATAGAAATTTACATCTGGTGTCATTTTTGTTCTGCTTGAAAGACTTCCTTTAACAATTCTTTTAGTGCATGTCTACTCATGATGCATTCTTTCAGCTTTTGCACGTTCTAAAAAGTTTTTTTCACATTAGTTTTTTTCTCTACCAAACTTTATTCATTATTCATTTCTGTACAATTAAAATTTCCAGAAACACTAACAACTTTTGTATTTATTTTTGAAAGATATTTTTAGTGAGTAAAGACTTTTAGATTGAGGTTATTTTCTTTCATCACTTTAAAAATGTACTGTACTGTCTTCTGTTTTGATTTGTTTCTGATGAGAAATGTTCTGTCATCATTATCTTTGTTCCTCCATACATAATGTCTTTTTTATTTGGTTGTTTTTAAGGTCTTTTCTTTATCACTTGTTTTAAGCAATGATCATGATGTGCCTTTATGTTTCTTGTTCTTGGATTTACAGGGATTCTTGGAACTGTGGGTTTAAAGTTTTCATCAAATTTGGAAGATTTTTGGCCATTTTATCTTTAATTTCTTCAGTTTCTGTCCCTCCTCTCCTCCCCTTTAGAAATTCAAATAAAATAGGGACTGTGCCATAGTTCACTGATAATCCTGCTTATTTTAGCCTTTTTTCACATTTCAAAATGAAATGTGTTTCATTTTGGACAGCTTCTATTGCTATGCATTCTAGTTCCTTAATCCTATGCAATGTCTAATCCATTGTTATTTCCATCCAGTGTATTTTTCATGTTAGACATTTTTTTTAATTACTAGAAGTTTGATATGAGACTTTTCTGTAGCTTCCATATCTGAACTTATTATGTTCATTCATTCCTCTAGCTTCTTGAACATAAGGAATTGAGATACAGCAATCATTTTAATTTCTTATATACTGATATTTTTATTTGTGTCATTTCTGGGTCATTTTTGATTTGTTGCTTTTTCTTGTTATGTCTTATTTTTCTGCTTTTTTATGCCTGGTAATTTTTGATTGGATGTCAGACATTGTGAATTTTATCTTGTCGGCTGCTGTATATTTTGTATTCCTATAACGTTCTTGAACTTTTTTAAGGATATGGGTAAGTCACTTACAGACAGTTTGATCCTTTTTTATCTTACTTTTAAGCCTTTAAGGTGGAATCAGTCTAGAGTTAATTTTTTTCCTCTCCCACTACTAAAGCACTACTCCCCTTTTGACTGTTCAGTCAAGTTAAAAATTATGGTTTTCCTTTCTGGTTGCTGGTAACAGGCACTACTCCTGCACCTGTATTAACTAGAGATATTATTCTTTCAAATATTTTCTGTTGGTTTTTTTCTTGGTAGTTTCCTGACATACATGAATGGGTCATTACTCAGCTGAATACTCAAAAAAAAAAAAAGGCTCTAAAGATATCCTGGGTTTTCTTTCTGCACAGCTCTCCCTCTGCTAGTGTGCCCTGCAAGCAGTAGCTCCCTTGGCCTCCCTGGACTCCCAGCTTTGTATTTTCATCTCAAGAAGAGTATCAGGCTCTACCTGGGATACTGCTCTACCCTGCATCCTGCCAGGAAATCCTTCCCATTCTAATCTGGGCCAATCATAGTGTTCACCTCGTTCAAGTGTCATTCTCCTTCATTGTGTAATATCTAGTTTCTTGTTTTTGTTTATTTCAGTTGTTTCAGGCAGCAGTGTAAACCCAGACCCTATTACTTCTGTGGCTGTTGAAGAATATATTACTGGTCTGTCTGGGTCTCTTTATATGCAAGACACATGGTCACACACTGGGCACAGACTATCAATTAGGTAAAAAAATATCCTTTAACCTATAGGTTTTGTTTTCTTCATTTTATAGGGAAGTCATATAAGATGAATAATGCCTAGCCTCTCCTTTTATCCTATGAGCATTCAAGCCCACCCTGGTTTGATGCTGACTTATTTGCTTCTGACACATCAAAGTAAGTTTTAGCCCTGAAACCTGGGCAAAACTGACTTTCCTTAGCTGGGTAATGTTTTGCCTCTGCATTTCTCTGAATTTTCTAGGTCCTATTTTCCTGCTACACAGAACAGATCTCTGTAGGTGAGCATAGAGTAAGGATTCAGAGTCTTTTGTTGTGCTAAGACATAGAAGCAGACACAAAAGAAATATAATGGATTGGAGCAGATGCCTGTGCGAAATGTAAAATACCGTGGTTTTCTCCTACAAAGCCATATAAAGCCACAAGTTAAAAAGCAATTTAAATTTGGGGAACTAGGGTGTTTGACCAGTTTTAGGTTTGGCTATATGTAACTTTTGGTGATGCTATTGGTTTTTAAATTTTTCTTTTAATTGAAATGAATATGTCCTAAAGAGAAGTCCAAACCATTGTGGGTTTTCTTTTCTCACTCTCTTCAGTCTCCACCTCTGATTTGTTTTCTGGATGAGCATATGCTTAGATCCCTCAAGCATAGTGATAATTTCTCCTGACCAGCAGAGCCAGTCATTATTTATTATATTTTGCTTTCACTCCTTCTCACTCTTCTAGTGGGAACATTGCAGTGGCTACTGGCTAGAAAATTCGCCCAGGGAGCTCCTTCTGTGGGTCTCTTTCCTCATTATACTAGTAAAAAATTTAACTGTGACATTCTCAATCCCTTTGTGTGTGCGTATGTGTGTGTGCACGTATGTGTGTCTGTAGACACACTATATGTGCATAAATATAGATAGGTAGATACATATAGATATATATAATCTCCACATAGGTCGGAAGCACACTGTAGGGGCTAATAGTGAGTAATTTAATGGTGGCTTTCTCACACATTTTACTCTCTTTCTTTCTCTAGAGTGGCTGCAGAAGTACAGTGTGCTCATGTATTGTTGCTTCGTATTATAAGCCAAGCTTGTGGGTTTATGTGTCATCTCACTGTTTCTGTGGGGTTGTTTTCCGGCTGGATGTGCTATCGTTTCATCCATTGTCAGGGGGCTGCCTGAGATACCTGGGATGCTCAAGAGATGCGACACTTACTTGCCATGTGATAGCAGAGGCTTCTGTTTATTTCTGTGGCGGCTCCCCCTGCAACCCTCTGCGGGGTCCGTGGATATCCAAGCTGACTGGGAAGCCAAAACCACACAGCCTCACTGAGGCTTTAAGGATTTTTGCTTATGGGTATCTTTAAGTAAGCACCAGGCAACCGTGAACTACAATTTGCAATGACTTCTTTCCTTTTTTTTAAGGGTCCTTATTATTTTAAGTCTCTTCTGGGTCACAGTTCCACAGTTTCATGAGCTTTTAACTAATAGTCCTGTTAGTATGGCTCAGCTTAGCTCTGGAAGGGTGACTAATAGTTACTCAAATAGACCGAAAGCAGGGGCCTTGTGTCAGGCCTCCCGTGTATCCTCAGCGGCATCTGGCTTGGTACTGGGCGTTCGAAAGTACTTACCGACTGAGTGATTCTTTTAGGACAAAATAGCCTGTTTTCTTAGGATAGAGTTTTTGATTCAGACTAAAGACATGAGCCTGCCTGTAATGTGTGGCCTGCTTAACAGAGTTCAGGGATTTTAGGTGGGGGTGATGAAGAAAGGTGAATCCAAAAGGGTCTGTTAATTTCTGCAAATGATACAATCTCATTATTAGTTTCAACTAATGAGAACTCCCTGTCTCTCTGATGGTGGGGCAGAAAAAGAAGAGGATGGTGGAAGGAATATAGGAAAGAATATTTTAATTTTTGTGTGTGTTTTCTTTTAGAGAAAACTATTCTCTATATACCTTTTGTTCTGAAGAGGCACAACCTGGTTTTTGGAAGCGATGTTGTCAGTAGTGACCAAAGCATAGGAATGTGGGATCTGTTCAGCTTTGGGGAGAAATATATTACATTTTCCATGTGCCTTAAGGCAATCCATTTAATTGACTATCTGACTCTTCAGCTTTCTATGGTTTTTATGTTGTTTTAACGAGCCTCTCTATAATTAGATACAAGTGGTATGAGACAGGAACTGGTAGAGAAGCTGCAGTTATTTTATATTTGTATCTCATTAATAAGACTTTAGATTAACATCACCAATTCATTTACAGGGCAATGTCACTATGGCCCATAAAATCCTTGTTTTCCAGCTCCTTAAGTAAAACATGCATAACCCTTAACCTAAAGCAGTGTCTTCTGTAGGAGGCATGTGTGAACACAGGTCCTGTCTTTGTATGACCAATTCCAGGGCATGCAATGGTAAATTCCTGGAAATGGGGAATGTGTAACTGATCAAATGAGCATTTCTGATTGTATCTCCCACGTTCCAGCTTCTCTGGGGGAAGTCATGTCACCCCATGATGTGTGATGCTGCTTCAAACTATTTGCAAGAAATAATCTAAATGTCAAATTGTGGGTATCATGGGGCACTGCACATGTTGAGACAAACCAAAGTGTCAGAAAACTTAGAGTGAAGCTGGTTTTGAAGGTTGTGCAAAAAGAAACCCTGGTCATCATGCACGAGGGAAATGCAAAGAGGCAGAAGAATCTTTGTTTTCAATTATTTCACAGTCCAATTGATAAAGAGCAAAGTCATTATTCTAGGTATTTATATATTTCTTTAAAATAATTCAGTACATTCATTCAACAAGCATTTGCTGAGTGTCTCCTATGTGCCAGGCCCTGCAGTGAACAAAACAAAGCACCTACTTTAATGGAACCCATCTTCTCGAGGGGAATGAAGGTCCTCTCAGGTGGTGATAGGTGCTATGAAGAAAAATGAAGCAGGGGAGGGGATCCAAGAGTGTAGGATGCAGCATGCTATTTGACATAGGGGGTTAGGGAAAGTTTCTAGAAAGGTGACATTGACAAATATGAGATCCTTCAGGTCACAGGACCCGTTCATTTGCAACGAAAACAGTCTTCTGAGTTATCACATTTGTTTTGCCTGTGTAATCAAAGCTGTGACAATTTGGACAATAATGTCAAATTCATAATTGATTACATGACCAAGGATCAGTTCAGCCAAAATTCTCATGAATCAGATGGAAAGTTAAGTGGTGTTCTCTCCTCTTCCCTCTGCTATCCAGGCAAAGAAGCATAGGCAATAGTTGACTCAAATGATCTAGGAACCAGGAAAGACAAGGAATTCTGATATCTTAAAGGGACATTACAGGAAGTAAGTTTTAGTGAAAGAAGACTACTGGAAGGAGCACAGGAGCTAGCCTTGGATTTTAATCTTGGCTTCTCTACTTACCAGCTGGGTGATTTTGAACAAACTTTTTAACTTCTGTATGCTTCAGGCTGTGCTTCCCTCGGTGGAGTCTGCTAAGAATTAAATGAGATCTTTATGTAAAGTTCTTAGTGTGGACCCTTGGAGATGATACGCTCTCAATGTTTAAAATGATTATCATCATTATTGTGGTTAGCATTATCATTTATTGACACAGCTGTCTTCCTGTATAGTCAAATGTTCTATGAGTATGTGTAAAAAATTTCTGGCCAGAATTATTCTTTACCTTGTTTCATTAATTCACTGAACCATTCAATTATTCAAGAAGTAGTTATCCTATGACAGGCATGTTGCTGAGCTCCCTGCTAGATTCTGTAGGGAGTAAAGGATATACACATGCTTTTTGACTTGTAGAGAGGAGTGAAGCATCAAAGAGGACTTGTTCCAGGTGACCTTTAAAGTCCCTTGCAAGTTGGATTGCCTGTGATTCCAAGGCATTGACTATCCAATAGACAGAAAAGTGGGAGGTTTGGTGGTGCTGATATCTGTATAGGGCCCCAAGAACTCCAGCACAAGCCAGGAAATGCCCCTTGGGGGCTCAGCCAATGGAAGAAGTAGTATCTAGTTAATGATAACCTCCATCCCCTTCCAATTCCTCACATATTAAAAACATAATAAGAATCCCTTACATTTGCACACTGATTCTTAAGAGTTTGTCAGGCATTTTCACATGTATCTTCTCAAATGATCCTTTTACTACAACTGGATAGGGAAAGTGTTCTTATTTTTATCTTATGATGAGGACACTGAGGCTCAGAAACTAAGTGAATCCCCTAAGACCCCCTAGTGGTAGAGCCAGATTTCCTACAAACAGCTAAGCTGGGTTAGGAGTGTCAGGATTCTCGGGGGCAAAGTGCTCCTGAATGTCAGAGCAATCCTCCTCAATTAGGAAAGTCCTCTTACAACCAGTCTGCCTTGGGAAGGCGGTTGCTGGCATGAGTAAGAAAGGGGCATTTACCTGCCCACAAGCCAACCCTGGTTGTCCAATATGAAGAGAAAACCAGGCTTTCTATATCAGGTTCCATATTTTTGCCCCCACGTAGCTTGCTGACAACAGGAATATGGAATTTTCTTTTGGAGCCATCAGGGGCAGGTGGCCCAGAGACCGTGCCACCCTCTCTCTTCTCCCTGCCCAGCTCATGTCCGTGAGCCTGTGTGAGGGGCTAGCATGTAGGCCATAACTGCGCCTGATGGTCTGGCTAGCGGTGCACACCTACACACCCAGATATCAGAGCTGCCATTGCCCCAAGGGCAGGAGAGTACACAGAGCCCTTGCCCTCTTCCGTTTGGGGATGCCTCTCTGTTTGAATTGCAGTGGCAGCGCTCTGAGCTAGGAAAGGAGATGGCTGGTTCCAGCAGCTCACAGAGGTGCTCCCCCACCTTTCTGATGACCACTGGGATAATTCAAAGAGAAAGAGAAAAAACTTACCCCAAGGTATGGAAAGGGAAAGTGTTTCATGCTGCAAGAGGTCTGTGTGTGTGTTCTGCAGTATGACAAACTTCCCGTCTCCACTGCTTCACCAGTTTGCCTCCCCTGGCTCACATGACCCCAGAAGGACCAAGCCCTCCTTCCAGAAGGGAAGCTCACACTGGGAGCTCACACTGGAGCCTCTTCTCTTATCATGTCACAAGATGGCACACCGCAGTTCGTCCCACTGTATCTTGCGAGAAGCTTATATTCCAATGATGTTATTAAAAAGTGGCACCTTTCGCCACACTGTGAGAAAATCTTTCTGGTGGGGGCAAGGAGATGGCGATACATTTTCCCCATGGAGCTTGCTTCAGCCACAGCATTTGATGTATGGTGACATCTCCCCACACACTGATACGCACATGCACACGCGTGCGCGCACACACATGCACACACACCCCCACAAACACGTTTCCTACCTGAGATGGATAAGGAAGTTAAGGGACTTGTTCAAGGTCACACAGAGGGACAGAGAGGTCAAGTCATTTACACAGGGGCATAAAGCATTCAGCCCAGTGCTTTTTGGCTCTTAGTCCCTCTCCCTGACCTCTGATTGCCTATCACCTCACCTCCTTTTCAGCTGAATAAATGTGTAATGCACACTAGAAATGCCACTGCAGTTCAGCATATCACTTATGAACAGTGGCTTTTAGCTAACAAGAATGCTGATAACCCTTACTCCCTATGGGTATTTCTCAATTCAGGGTTGTGTGTTTTTATTTTTGCTTCCTTGGAACTCAAATCTGTGCTCAGCACAATATCCAGGTCTGATGTGCTGAGGAAAGCCTTGGATGAGGAAGCATATGTTCCTTATTCCAGTAGCATCTACCCTTCGGAATGGCTCCAAGCCTTGAGGTCATTGTTCAGCATCTCCGAGGCCCAGCTTCACAGGAAGTACAGTGGAAATGGTAATACCTTCTCTGTCAACCACACAAGGATATTGTGAAAAACAAGTGAAATTATAAGCTTGCCAAGTCTTGAAATTACCGGAAGGAAAAGGGACCTTTTTGGTCTAGAGGGACCATGAAATAGAAGCTCGTGGGCAGGTTTGAATGCTGTTCCAGTTGTGTGCTCTTGGGGAAGTTCCACTCTCTGAGAGTATATAAAACAGGGAGATAAACCCCACTTGGCAGAGTTGTGGGGAGGATTAAATGAGAAGTGGGCGTTGAAAGCTCCTAGCAGAGCAGCAGGCCCACGGATGTTTATTTCTTCCTCCTTCAGGCCCCGTGCCGCATGCCTGCAGCACAGAGACTCTGAGACTTGCAGGGCATTGCATGTCTGACTTGTCTTTGAGCACCCGGCATCTGTAACTGGGTCTGCTGCGTTAGAGGAGCTCGATAAATATATTGGTGGCTACGAGTGGATCTGTAGATGAGGGATGGGAAATTTATCTGATTTCAAAATTTCATTGTAATGTTTGATACTGTCAATGGACTTGTCTTCCTAATTGGGAACATGGGAGTGAATTTGTCAGTTTTATTCAGACTGTAACAATTGGGTGGTAATTTGGGCATTTAACTCATAGATTGGCTTAGGATGATCCAAATCTAGCAGCAGTTTTCTTCACACGAAACAAATCTGACTTATTATCTGGCCCAAGTCAATAGTGCAACTAGTTTCACAGCAGGAATTCACATAGACAAGTAAACACTTGGGGAAAATTCCCCTGTGAAGTAACCACATGCCTAGGCAGAACTGACTCATGATTTAGGAGCCAGTTTTTTAAATAACTGTCAAATTAAGCTGGCTAATTGCTCTGGTCTCCATCTCCTCGACCACAGGTGGAGGGGAAGCGACTGATCTCAAAGGTAAAAGGAAGATAGGCATAAAAGAGAACCCCACAGTGCCTTGAATGAAATTATATTTGGCAACAAGGATGACAACATGTTTTTACAGAGTCTGTTTCCCTGTCAGTTTTTCTTGCATTTTTGGAATGTGCTTATGGATGGATTTGTTTTTATTAGATTTTACATGTATCATTATTTTTAACATTACTTATGAAGTTGTCAAACATAATTCTTTCTGTTAGATTTATCCCTAAACTAACTTCAAATAATCTTGATTTATTTTTTTTAATGAAAACATTGTACCAGGCAAGACTGAAGCCAAAGGGATGGATATAGAATGTAGGGAAAAGCAAAAGGGGTAAGATATCCTCAAGCTTTGAGAACTTAGGCTTAAATATCTTTTTTCTCCCGCTCCCTGAGAAATTAATGAACAGACAACCCTGAAACTTCAAAGCCATAACACCCTGCTCTGGGAATTACAGCCTCCATCTTGGTTGTTTAAAAACGAGAACATATGGAAATGATGTCTCAGCATATCTTCTCAAGCTTTTTTTTTTCTGTTGAAGATTAATCAACAACCCTCCAGTTATTTATGACTTAGTAAATGTATAAGAAAATTTAGATCTGAAAAACCCTAAAATGTGTTTAATCACAGTAGTGAAACATGGCTGTGGTTAAAAATTATAACTGGACAGGATAAGGTGAAAAGCCCACCCAGTACCCCTGCAATCCTCACCCAGTACTACAACATTGCAAAGATTAAGAGTTTTTGTTTTTCCTTCCTAAAAATGTTCATGCCTATATATAAAATATTTTATTTTTTACATATATTTCCCATATGTAAAAATTTATATGCATATGTCCTTCCTATCTCCTTGCACTTAAGGGGTGTATTCAAATGTGAGTACTCAGGTCTGAGTTGCCCCTCTTCATCATTTTGTATATCAAACAGGATATGCATGTGATGGTAACATGATCAGATGTTGAGGCCAGATTGCCCAAGCTTATGAACAGTATGACCCTGGGTAAATTACCTAACTTAGTTATGTCACCTATGAAGCAGAGTGACAATACTACCTACCCCATGTGCTCAGTGGGGAGCATTTAATGAGTGAATAGAGCCATGTCCAAACAGCACCTGGTTCAGAGTAATTCCTTAGTACTGGTAGCTATGATCATAGCCAGCCCTCTCTCCAGGGCTCCAAAATATTGCCTTTATTCTGATCACATATATTCTCAGTTTTAGATTTCCTCCAACTTAACATACATATATATTTTAATGTGGCATAAGAAGTAGGGTTATACATTTCCTCCCTAGCTGCTCTTTCCTCCGAAGTACCGGTACTTCAAAGGCTATAACTGCTCTCCTCGAAAGCTTTCAGAGCTTGGAGTGAACTCAATCACTTTCTCATTTGGTATTGCTCACGTGCTCCAGATGTGTATGGCCTATTTCCAACAGAAGAGCTTATATCTGAGCTGCACTGTGTTTTAGGAATCTTCCAGCACAAAAAGAAAGAGTTGGCTGCAGAAGGGATCATGACTGGCCAGTTGATCTGTTGAATAGTATGCCAAATACTGTAGAAATAACAAGGAGGAGAAAATTACATTCACACTTCTTTATTGGTGCCATTAACAGTGTTTTGTCATCCAGCTGATGAAGCGATGCCATCTCCCCAAAAGCATTGCCCTGCAAGACTACCTGGAGCCTTGTCCAACCTTCTCCCCCATGTCCCAGCAGCTCCCACAGCTCCCAGGTTGGGGGAGGCTGTGTGAGGACACGCTAGTGCAGAGGAAGCCAAAGGACCAAACCACTTTCCATTGGACTCTGCAAAAGTGTGTGTCATCAGAGCAGTGGTGAGCCTCCTCCTCTCCTCACTGCTTTGCAGGTCAGGGGACCCCCTTTGAACCAGGCTGCAGTCCATCCTAGTCTCCTGCCTCTCATTGTGCCTGCTGCTGAGACCTTAACACTGAGACTGCTGAGACCTTAACAAGAACAGCTCACCCTGACCTCTGTCTCTTGTCTCTCTCCCCATTATCTTTCCTAGGCTGAAGCTCATTTTCTCTCCATCCCTCCCTGCCTCCCTCTGTCCATCCTTTCTCAGTGTCTCTCTAGGATTTCATTATGTTCCAATAACGGATAGTTGTCTGGATGGAGAATCTTCCCCCAGAATATGATAGGAAACTTCTGTAAAATATAAATTGAACTAAGTCTCTCCCTAGCTTCAAGTCCATCAGAGGAGTAACATCCAAATCTTACCAAGGCTTTCAAGGCCCCACTGATGCAACTACCCTCCAGCCCCATTTCTTTTACTCTTTGGCTCACCACATTGGACCCACTGGAGTTTTCTTTCCATTAATAATAATGACTGTCATGAGCCAAGCATGCTCAGTCCTTAGACATGAGAAAACTGAGGCACAGAGAGTTCAGTAAGACATGGCTAGTAAGGGACAGACGTAGGATTGAAATTCAGAATGCCTCCACTCCTTGCCAATACGTAGCGCTGCCTCTCGCCAACATTTCAACATGCCAGACTCTTCTCTACCTCAGGACTTTCACACATGCTATTCCTTTATTAGTCTTCTCCCAACCTTCCTAATGGGTAACTTCTCTTCATCCCTGGGGTTTGAGCTGAGATGCTACTTTCTCAGAGAAGCCTTTCCAGAGCTGCCAACACCACCACCACCACCATCAGTCTAAATCATTGTCCACTGTTATTCTCTGTCACAGCCCTCTCTTCTTCTCCCCAGAGCTTTTATTATCATTAATTAACACTTTCATTTGTAATTTTTGGTATACTTTTATTACTTGTCCAAAAATATTTGCTGTGCTTTCTACCAGGGCATCTCTGTTGGGGGAATTAAACTTACCCATCCCATTGACATCCAGTTTGGCCATGTGACTTGCTCTGGGGGAAAAAAAATGTGCTTTGAGGAAAAAAATGCTAGAGCCATTGTGTGGCTCTTTTCCTCTGCCAGAAGGTGGGTATGTCTCAGAGAGGAGCTGCTCCTTCAGCCTTGGTCCAAAATGAAGAGGACAGAATGCAGAGCTGCCATGGACCTAAGGTGAACAAGAAGAAAACCTTTGCTGGAGTTAACTTATGAGGATGTGGAAGTTACTTGTTACTGCAGCATAACTTAACCCATGTTGACTGATACATGTGCTTATGTGACATTTTCTCTCCACTATGCTATCCATTTCATGAACCAGGGACTGCATTTGTTTTATTTTATGCTCTTTACTCAGAATCTAGCAAAGGACCTGGCACATTTAAGGACTCAACCAATATTTGTTGAAAGAATAAGGGAGCAATGCATTAATACAGGAGCCAGCGTAGGAAGGTTACCTTTTGATACATGTTGTTTATCACACCAAGCAAGTAGTTTTTTATAAAGCTAATCAGCTCTCACTTTCCACTTCATTGTGCACTACCACTGTACACCCTCCATACCTCTCCCCTTCTCCATCTCCCAGCAGACACATAATCTTGACACTGCTTTAAATACATATGCAGTTGCTATGTAAGGTTTAAAAATCACTGGGAGAAAAGTCCCTTTATAACTATTTAGTTTCCACAGAAAAAAATAAAGAATTCTCTTAAAATGTCTTCTTTTCAGTAAAGAATAGCTTGTCCCCAAATGGTCAAGGGGCTTAAAAGGACCTATCCTAGCTTTGAGTCTGTTTGCTCTTCATTCAAGCAACTTGACAAACAAACTGAGGGTTACTAGGGGGTGGGAGGGTAGGGATAGGGTGGATGGATTATGGACATTGGGGAGGGTGTGTGCTTTGGTGAATGCTGTGAAAGATGTAAGCCTGATGATTCATAGACCTGTACCCCTGGGGCAAAGAATAAAAAAAAATAATAAAATAAATAAAATACATGTATTGCACAAAGATATTACTGAATATATTTTGAAAATATAAAATGCACTGGCTTTCTCTGAGGCAGAAGATCTCTTTCTGCATTTAAACTATCCCTAACTTCTATAGGTGGATTCATGAGTACTCCCCCCACCCCCCGCCCAATGGACTTTGCTAAAGTGCATGAGTGGTGGAGGATATATGGACAGAGGAATGAAGTTCTCCTCTGAAAACAGTCTGGGCAATCTGTCTGTTTCACCATATAACATGGAAGCCAGTTGTACTAGAAGCTTCCCACCTGACCCTTGTCTTTGTGGATGAGAATAGGACAACGTCTTATTTATGTTTTCATCTCTAGCACCTAGCCTAGTGCCTGGCACATACTTGAGGCACATAACAGAGGCTTAGTAATATTTGTTCAGAGTGTGAATGGTTTTGTTGAAAAACATGAGAAACTAGAAGTATTAGGAACACGTGGGCCCCTTCTCGTTTACAGCTTCCAGAGAACTTGGAATCTAGTGGACAGGGTGGGCAGTGCACCCATGGACAACCCATCCTTCCTCCTCAAAGCTCTCCTCCCCTCAGAGGGGCCTGGCTTCCAACCTCCAGTCCGTGCCACCGTTTCCAATTATTTGCATCCTGTCAGTCACTGTGGCTATCAGCCCACCAGTGGCGGGCTGAGAGATGGGAAGGAACTACATTCTAGTGTGCTCTGCCACCAGCCTTCTGTGAGCCTGGGCCTCATTCGCAAAATGAGCCTGTAATTCAAATGATCCTTCCAGTCTCCTCAATCCTGACATTCTATGCTCTTTCAGTGAAACACCCCGGACTTGGAAGGATTCTGTCTCTCACCACTGTTTCTTACCACCCAGTCTTCAGAGCTATACGTGCATGAGACCAATTAGCTGGGTAATTGTTCCCGAATACAGGCTTATTCCTAATTAAATAGTGTCTGGGTTCACACTGCAGCAATTAACCCCCAAATGGAATAATAGCTCTAGAATGAGCATAATTGTTTTGAAGCTCACCCCATCCTTCTTACTGACTCCCCTTGGGTTACAACAGGAGAAGAGCTGTGGGCTGTGGCTTAGCCACTTTCTCCTTGACCTTTGCATGCTTTTGCCATGCGGTCCTTCATTTATCTTCACAACTGGATCCTAGCTGCCTGGGTGTTATTCTAGCTTGCTGTCAGGCCACTCCCTGACCTATGACATTGTAGCTCCTGTGAATTCAGTGACCGTCTCCCTTCTGCACCTACAAGCCTCCCGTGGGTCACTCAGAGCCAGAAGTCATGAATAAAAATGCCACTCGGAAGCATGTAGAAAAGGGGACTAGGAAATT
The DNA here is from genome assembly GCA_002007465.1 of Ailurus styani. Lineage (NCBI taxonomy): Eukaryota > Metazoa > Chordata > Mammalia > Carnivora > Ailuridae > Ailurus > Ailurus styani. The sequence continues at coordinate 587,332 of LNAC01000389.1, read as the reverse complement.
ATGAAGTTTATTTTCAGTCTTCACAAGATAGCAGCATGTGGGTTGCACAAAGTTAACTGCTTTTGCCTTTTGCAGAACTTATGAATACATGGGTAAGAGAGAAAGCATTGCTAATATAACCCATAGTTACCCAACCACAAACAAGCTTCCCAAGCAAGCTACATTTGATACAGCACAAATAGAGCAAGCAGTGAGAATTTTCTGTTGCTAAATTTGTTGAAGTGATTCGTAGGTATTTAAACTTGAGTATGTTTTTACAGTTTGAGGTAATTGGCCTATTTTAAATAACTGGCAACACACAGGCACTGTACTTTTTTTCCCCTTCCCTTTGCCCTGCTAAATGTTTCCTGGCATGCTGACAGCTCCAACCACACTCCACATCAGGGAAGCATACACTAGACCAGAAATAACATGACCAGAGATTTGTCCTTTGCCGTAGGAAATTTGGTCTAGCAGGAGGAAGGGGACCCAAGTCTGTGCTTGTGACTTGACAGCCATTTCAGGGATGGCTGAAAGCTGTGTCCACCAGCAAGAAAGCCAGAGAGAGTAGGGCAGAGTGGCTGACAGTTCCATGTCAGAGGTAGGACCATTGCCTGAAAACTCCTGCCTTGCCAGTACTTAGCAGCTATGTGCCTAGTTCTGTTAACCTCAGTTTCTTGAGGTGTAAAATGGGGATATACCTACCTCACATTCTGTGAAACAAATGTAATAAAATACATAAAGTATTTCACATTGTCCCTGGCATGCCATATGCATGCAATAAACATTGGCAATTATGAGGACTAAAATTAACAGCCTCGAATATGAGTATATTCAGTTCTGCCACCAGCTAAATGTGCAAATTTGAACAATGTACTCCTTAAAACAATTTACTTCCAAAAAGGAAAAAAAAAAAAAACCATGATGAACACATGTATCTACAGCAGTCAACCTAATGGCACCCCCTAGAGTTGGATAATGCACAGGTGTACAATCCACCCATCTAGAAGCAACAATTTTGAAAAGACTTTCAGCATTGGTTGGCCCTGTTGATTTTATTATGTTATCCTGAGCCATCCTCTCCTCCAGAAATGTTTAACAGGAATTGCTGCCTGCTGTAGACTGGCTTATAGCCCTTCCACATTTATATGTTAAAGCCCTAACCCTCAATGTGATGGTATTTAGAGATGGAGCCTTTGGGAGTTAATTGGGGTTAGATGTGGTCATGAGGGTGGGGCCCTCATGATGGGATGAGTGCCTTTAAAAGAAGAGACACCAGAGAGCTTTTTCTCTCTCTCCACCACATGAAAACACAGAAAGAAGGTAGCTGTCTGCAAGCTAGAAAGAGAGGCCTCACCAGGAACCAAATAAGCCAGCACTTTGACCTTGGCCTTCCCAGCCTCCAGAACTCTGAGAAAATGAATTTCTGTTTTTTCAGCCACCTAGTTATGGTATTTGTTATGGCAGCTGGGAAAGACTAAGACACTGCTCCTTCTGAAGCCTTACACAGTACTTCTGCTCAAACATAGCAATAATTCCATTGAATTTGAATTGTGTGCTTATTAATGTTCTGTAGCAGACTGTGAGCCAATTAAGAGGGAAGGACTATATATTTTCACTTGTACACTTCCATATTTATCTAAGTAAATATTTTTCATAGACATTTGTTGAATGAAAAATGAGTTCTTCCCTTTCCAATCTAACTAAACACTACTGGGTGAGGAGTCAAGAGCATATCACAAAACCCAGACTCAGACATCCATGCTACTTGAGTTGTTCTCAAGGACAATGGCTGCTACTTGGTGGCAATGAAAATATGAGGTCATTGAAATCACCTGTATATCCTACTGGGTAAAGCACAAGAAAGTGAATGAGTGGGAAAGAAAGGGTTTGATATTTAACAGAGTCTGTGATTCATAACAGAATTGCTCTGCAGTTGATGTGAGTGTTGGAGTAATTCCTAGTTCTCTGCTATAATAGGGAGCTTCTCTGTGGGGAAAGTGGAGCTGTACAAATATTATTTGGGGGCCAATATTCTGGTCTATAAAAATACATTCAGGAGAAAATACTATGTTGATACATTTGGGTATCTCTACTCTCTATAGTCCTATTTGTAACAAATTAGAATAATTGCTATATTTTCAAAGTATTTCACGTGTATCATTTCAAAAAGCCTCAGAATTAGACTGGCAAGCATAGGTGTGGTAGACACCAATTATACTGTCTGCCCAGTATGCCTTGCCCTTTTGTGGGGAAAGTTTCTCTCTTATGGTAAAGAACATTCCTTGCACTAACTGTTAAGGTTCTAGGTTTTTAATCTTAGAACCCTATCTATACCCCTGGCTACAGAAGGGCACATGACCTAAGACAGGCCAGTCAGAGTGCTTCTCCCAGACTGTTCCCATGGGAACTAAGGAAAGAGAGCAACTTTCTAACTGATGGTACAGTTGGAGTAAGATAGATAGGTAGGAGTTGCTTGTGACCATGGGTCTCATTCCAGAGGGAACTCTATGTGGAGGGAAGGTAGCCAACATCTTGAGAGTAGCAAAGACAAGTACGTCTCTTTTGGTTGTAAGTGACAGAAACTCAACTTGAAACAGCTTGGGAAAATAAGGTAATTCATTGTCATCCACTTATTTTATTGAAGTTTAATTAGCATACAGTGTTATTTTAGCTTCAGCTGTACAAAATGATGATTCAGCCTTTCTATACTTTACTCATTGCTCAGCAAGATGTGTAGTCACAATCTGTCACCAAACAGTGTTATTACAGTATTATTAACTATATTCCCTATGCTTTACTTTTCATCCCCATGACATATTTTATGACTGGAAGTTTGTGTCTCCTAATCTCTCTATTTCACCTATGTCCCACTCACCTCCCCTCTGGCAAGGGTGTTTTTGGTCTTTGTTTCCTTGTTTATTCAATTGTTTAGTCTTAGATTCTGCATATGTGTGAAATTATATGGTATTTGTCTTCCAATGTCTTATTTTACTTAGCATTATATTCTCTGGGTTCCTCATGTTGTAACAAATGGCAAGATCTCATTCTTTTTTATGTATGAATAATAATCTATTGTATATATATTCCACATCTTTATTAATTTCAGCATAGTTAACATATTAATTTCAGGTATACAATATACTGATTCAACAATTCCATGCATCACACAGTGTTCATCATAACAAGTGCACACCTTAATCCCCATCACATGTTTCACCCATTCCCCCACCTACCTACCCTCTGGTAACCATCAGTTTGTTCTCTGTAGTTAAGAGTCTGTTTCTTGGTCTCTCTTTTATTTTTCCTTTTATTTCTTAGATTCCCTCATGAATGAAATCATATGGTATTTTCTCTGACTGACTTATTTGCTTAGTTGTAATACTCTCTAGCTCCATCTGTGTTATTGCAAATGGCAAAGTTTCATTCTTTTTTTATGGCTGAAAAATATTCCATTTTGTATATATACCCCATCTTTATCCATTTATCTGTTGATAGACACTTGGGCTACTTCTGTTAGTTGGCTATTATAAATAATGTTACTATAAATGTAGGGGTGCATATATCCCTGTTAATTAGTGTTATGTATTTTTGGGGTAAACCCAGTAGTGTGATTACTGGGCTGTAGGGTAGTTCTGTTTTTAACTTTTTGAGAAACATCCATACTATTTTCCACAGTGACTATATTGGTTTGCATTCCCACCAACAGTACATAAGGGTTCCTTTTTCTCCACATCCTTGCCAACACTTGTTATTTCTTGTGTTTCTGATTTTAGCCATTCTGACAGGTGTGAGGTGGTATCTCACTGTAGTTTTGATTTGCATTTCTCTGATGATGAGTGATGTTGAGCATTTTTTCATGTATTTTTGGCCACCTGGATGTCTTCTTTGGAGAAATGTCTTTTACCCACTTTTCAAGTGGATTGTTTTTTTGGGGTATTGAGTTATATAAGTTCTTTATATATTTTGGATACTAACCCCTTATCAGATATGTGATTTTCAAATATCTTCTCCCATTTCATAAAGTTGCCTTATAGTTCTGTTGATTGTTTCCTTCCCTGTGAAGAAGCTTTTAATTTTGATGTAGTCCTAATAGTTTATTTTTGCTTTTATTTCCCTCGTCTCATGAGACATATCTGGAAAAATGTTGCTGTGCCTAAGTTAGAGACATTACTACCTGTGCTCTCCTCTAGCATTTTTATGGTTTCAGATCTCATATTTTGCATTTATATTATTGTAAGAAAGTCCAGTTTCATTCTTTTGCATATTGGTGACCAGTTTTCCCAGCACTACTTGTTGAAGAGACCATCTTTATCCTGTTGGATATTCTTTCCTGCTTTGTTGACCATATAATTGTGGGTTTATTTCTGGGTTTTGTGTCCTACTTATCTATGTGTATATTTTTGTGCCAATGCCATACTGTTTTGATTACTATAGCTTTGTAGTGTAAATTGAAGTCTAGCATTGTGATACCTCCAGCTTTTTCTTTTTCAGAATTGCTGTGGCTATTCATGATATTTTGTGGTTTCATATAAATTTTAGGATTTTTTGTTCTAGTTCTATGAAAGATATTATTGGTACTTTTGGTGATATAGACATTTTAACATCTGTTCTTCCAGTCAGTGAACATGGTAAGTTTTTCCATTTTTTTGTGTTCAGTTTCTTTCATCAATGTTTTTAGAGTATGGGTCTTTCACCTCTTTGGTTGGGCTTATTCCTAGGTATCTTATTGTTTTCAGTACAATTGTAAATGGGATTTTTTTCTTAATTTCTCTTTCTGCTGCTTCAATTTTAGTGTATNGAGAGGGGGAAGCAGGCTCCCTGCTGAGCAGAGAGTCCGATATGGGCCTCGATCCCAGGACCCTGAGATCATGACCTGAGCCGAAGGCAGAGGCTTTAACCCACTGAGCCACCCAGGCGCCCTCACCTCTTTGGTTGGGCTTATTCCTAGGTATCTTATTGTTTTCAGTACAATTGTAAATAGGATTTTTTTCTTAATTTCTCTTTCTGCTGCTTCAATTTTAGTGTATGGAAATGCAACAGTTTCCTGTACATTGATTTTGTATCCTGCGACTTTACTGAATTCATTTAATCGGTTGTAGTAGTTTTTTGGTGGAGTCTTTAGGGTTTTCTAAATATGGTATCATGTCATTTGCAAATAGTGAAAGTTTTTCTTCTTCCTTACTAATTTGCATGCCCTTTATTTCTTTTTGCTTTCTGATTGCTGTGGCTGGGACTTCCAGTACTATGTTGAATAAAAGTGGTGAGAGTGGACATCATCATCTTGTTCCTGACCTTAGGGAGAAAGCTCAGTTTTTAACCATTGAGTATGATGTTAGCAATGAGTTTTTCATATATGACCTTTACTATGTTGAGGTATGTTGTCTCTAAACTTACTTTGAGTTCTTATCATGAATGGATATTGTATTTTGTCAAATACTTTTTCTGCATCTATTGAGATGATTATATTGGTTTTATTCCTTCTCTTGTTGATGTAGTATATCACGTTGATTGATGTGCAAATATTGAACCACACTTGCATTCCTAGAATAAATCCTATGGTCATGGTGAATGATTTTTAAATGTATTATTGAATTTGGTTTAGTAATATTTGTTGAGGATTTTTGCTTCATCAGAGATATTGGCCTGTAGCTTTTGTTTTGTTTTTGGTAGTGATTTTGTCTGGTTTTGGTACTAGTGTAATGTTGGCCTCATAGAATGGATTTGGAAGTTTTCCTACCTCTTCCATTTCTTGGAATAATTTGCGAAAAGCAGGCATTAACTCATCTTTAAATGTTTGGTAGAATTCACCTGTGAAGCCATCAGGCCCTGGGCTTTTGTTTGTTGGGAGGGGTGTGTGTGTGTTTTTGTTTTAAATATTGATTCAATTCTATTGCAGTAATTATTCAGATTTTTCTACTTTCTGATTCAATTTTATGAGGTCATATGTTTCTAAGAATTTATCCATTTCTTTTAGGTTGTCTGATTTGTTGGCATATAATTTTCATATTCTCTTATAATCCTTTGTATTTCTGTAGGGACCATGGTTATTTCTCCTGTATCATTTCTGATTTTATTTCTTTCAGTCTTCTCTTTTTTTTCTTGAGTCTGGCTAAAGCTTATCAATTTTGTGTATCCTCTCAAAGAACCAGCTTCTGGGGGCGCCTGGGTTGCTCAGTCAGTTAAGTGTCTGCCTTTGGTTCAGATCATGATCTCAGGGTCCTGGGATCAAGCCCTGCATCAGGCTCCCTACTTGGTAGGGAGTCTGCTTCTCCCTCTCTCTCTGTCCCTTCCTCCCACTCATTCTCTCTCTCTCTCTAATGAATAAATATTATTTTAATTTTTAAAAAGATTTTATTTATTTGACACAGAGAGAGAGATCACAAGTAGGCAGAGAAGCAGGCAGAGAGAGGAGGAAGCAGGCTCCCTGCTGAGCAGAGACCCCCGATGTGGGGCTCAATCCCAGGACCCTGAGATCATGACCTGAGCCGAAGGCAGAGGCTTTAAACCCCTGAGCCACCCAGGTGCCCCATTTTAATTATTTTATTATGTTAGCCACTGTATAGTACATCATTAATTTTTGATGTAGTGTTCCATGATTCATTGTTTGTATATAACATCCAGTGCTCCATGCAATACATGCCCTCCTTCACATCCATCACCAGACTAACCCATCCCCCCACCCCAAACCCTCAGTTTGTTTCTTGGAGTTCATAGTCTCTCATGGTTCATCTCCCCCTCCGATTTCCCCACCTTCATTTTTCCCTTCCTTCTCCTATGTCCTCCATGCTATTCCTTATGTTCCACAAGTAAGTGAAACCATATGATTGACCTTGAAACAATTGAATTATTTCATTTAGCATAATTTCCTCCAGTTCCTTTCATGTTGATGCAAAAGTTGGGTATTCATCCTTTCTGATGGCTGAGTAATATTGCATTGTGTATACGGACCACATCTTTATCCATTTGTCTGTTGAATAGCATCTCAACTCTTTTTTTTTTTTTAAGATTTTATTTTTTCATTTGACACAGAGAGAGAGATCACAAGTAGGTAGAGAGGCAGGCAGAGAGAGAGGAGAGAGGAGGAAACAGGCTCCCCGCTGAGCAGAGAGCCCGATGTGGGCCTCCATCCCAGGACCCTGGGATCATGACCTGAGCCGAAGGCAGCGGCTTTAACCCACTGAGACACCCAGGCGCCCAGCATCTCAACTCTTTCCACACCTTGGCTATTATGGACACTGCTGCTATGAACATTGGGGTATATATGTCTAATGAATAAATAAAATCTTAAAAAAAAACAGCTCCTGGTTTCATTGATCTTTTCTATTATTATTTTTTTTAGTCTCTGTATCATTTCTTTCTACTCTAATCTTTATAATATTTCCCTCTTTCAGGGCACCTGGGTGGCTCAGTGGCTTAAGCCTCTGCCTTTGGCTCAGGTCATGATCTCAGGATCCTGGGATCGAGTCCTGCATCGGGCTCTCTGCTCAGCAGGGAGTCTGCTTCTCCCTCTCTCTCTCTGTCTGCCTCTCTGCCTACTTGTGATCTCTCTCTCTCTCTGTCAAATAAATAAATAAAATCTTTTTAAAAATTTCCCTCTTTCTACTGGCCTTAGGCTTTGTTCTTTTTCTAACTCCTTTAGGTTTAAGCTTAGGTTGTTTATTTTAGATATTTCTTGAAGGTAGCCCTGTATTGCTATAAACTTTCCTCTTATAACTGCTTTCACTGTGGCAAAAGATTTTGGACTGTGTGTTTTCATTTTCATTTGTGTCCATGTATTTTTTTTCTATGGCATTGGTTGTTATTTCTCTCTCATTTGTGAATTCATTTATTTGGATCCTTTCTCTTTCTTTTTGATAAGTCCGGGTAGGGGTATATCAATTTATTAATTTTTTTCAAAGAACCAGCTCCTGGTTTCATTGATTTGTTCTACTGGTTTTTGTTTGTTTGTTTGTTTGTTTCTGTATCATTGATTTCTGCTCTAATTTTTATTATTTCCCTCCTTCTGCTGGCTCTAGGCTTTATTTGCTGTTCCCTCTCTAGTTCATTAAATGTAAGTTTAGATAGTGTATTTGAAACTTTTCTTGCTTCTTGAGGTAGACCTGTACTGCAATATACTTCCCTCTTGTGATGGCTTTTGCTGCACCCAAAAGGTTTTAGATCATCATGTTTTCATTGTCATTTGTTTCCGTATATTTTTTATTTCTTTAATTTCCTGGTTGGCCCATTCATTCTTTAGGGTTTTTTTTAAGACTTTATTTATCCATTTGAGAGGGTACAAGCAGAGAGAAAGAGCAGAGGCAGAGGGAGAAGCAGGCTCCCCAATGTGGGACTTGATCCCAGGATTCTGGGATCATGACCTGAGCTGAAAGCACATGCTTAACCGACTGAGCCATCCAGGCACCCCCCATTCATTCTTCTTCTTCTTTTTTTAAGATTTTATTTGACAGAGAGAGATCACAAGTAGGCAGAGAGGCAGGCAGAGGGAGAGGGGGGCAGCAGGCTCCCCGCTGAGCAGAGAGCCTGATGGCTTGATCCCAGGACCCTGAGATCATGACTTGAGCCAAAGGCAGAGGCTTAACCCACTGAGCCACCCAGGCGCCCCACCCATTCATTCTTTAGTAGGATGTTCTTTAACCTCCGTGTATTTGTGGTCTTTCCAAATTTTTTCCTGTGGTTGACTTCTAGTTTCATAGCGTGTGGTCAGAAAATATGCATGGTATGATCTCAATCCTTCTGTATTTGTTGAGGCCTAGTGTAACCAGTATGTGATCTGTTCTGGAGAATGTTCCATGTGCACTCAAAAAGAATGTGTATTCTTCGGCTTTAGGATGAAGTGTTCTGAATATATGTGTTAGGTCCATCTGGTACAATGTGTCCTTCAAAGCCATGGTTTCCTTGTTGATTTTCTGCTTAGATGATCCGTCCATTGCTGAAAGTGGGATGTTAAATTCCCCTACTATTATTATATTATCATCAATGAGTTTATGTTTGTTACCAACTGATTTCTATAGTTGAGGGCATAAGTATTTACAATTGTTAGATCTTCTTGTTGGATAGACCCCTTTATTATGACATAGTGCCCTTCTTCATCTCTTGTTACAGTCTTTGGTTTACAGTCTAGTTTGTCTGATATAAGTATTGCTCCTCTGGCTAGCTTTTGATGTCCATTGGCATGGTAGATGGGTTTCCATCCCCTGACTTTCAATCTGCAGGTGTCTTTAGGTCTAAAATGAGTCTCTTGTAGGCAGCATATAGATTGGTCTTTTTTTTTTAATCCATTCTGATACCCTATGTCTTTTGATTGGAGCATTTAGTCCATTTACATTGACAGTAAGTATTGAGAGATATGAATTTAATGCCATTTGTTTTACTTGTTTTGTCATTGATTCCAGAGACTTTCTCTATTCTTTTCTAGTCTTTGTCAATTTTGATATTTCTTTCCCAGAGTCCCCTTTAATATTTCTGGCAGGGCTGGTTTAGTGGTCACGAACTCCTTCAGGTTTTGTTTTTTTGGGAAACTCTTTATCTTTCTATTCTGAAAGATAGCCTTGCAGAATAGAGTGTTCTTGGTTGTAGGTTTTTTTCTTCCAGGACTTTGAATATATAATGACACTCTCTTCCAGCCTGCCAAGTTTGTGTAGAGATCTGCTGCTAACCTTATTTGTATTCCCTTGTAAATTAGGGACTTCTTCTGTCATGCTGCTTTTAGGACTTTTCCCTTATCTCTGTATTTTGAAATTTTAACTACACTATGTAGTTGATTTTGGTGGGAATCAAAACCAGGTGCTTTCTGGATTTGCATGCCTGTTTCCTTTTCCAGATTAGAAAAGTTTTCAGCTATAATTTCCTCAAATAAACTTTTTGCCCCCCTTTCTCTCCTCCTTCCAGAACTCCTATGGTATGAATGTTATGGAGTCACTGCATTCTCTAAGTCTACTCTTGTAATCCAAGATTTTTCTTTCCCTCTGTTTATCAGCTTCATTATTTTACATAATTCTAGCTTCTATATCACTTATTCATTCCTCTGCTTCTTCTATCCTCGTGGTCATTACATTCATTTGAATTCAAATTTCAGTTACTGCATTTTCCATTTTGGCCTGGTTGGTTTTAAGTTTATTTCTGTGGTAAGGGCATCCCTGATATCTTCTATGCTTTTCGCAAGCCCATGTGGTGTCCTTATGATTGTTGCTTTAAATACTGGATCAGGAAAATTATATCTGTTTTGATTAGATCCCGGGCCATGATCTTTTCTTGTTCTTTCTTTTGGGATGAATTCCTCTGTTTTCTTCTGTGCGGCAGAAAAGCCTGTTATGTTTCCTGCTCCTGAGAGTAATGGCTTTATGAAGAAGAGGTCATATAATGTCCAGGGCCTGGTGCTTCAGGAAGTATCCCTGGTATATGCTGCATGCCACTCTGCTGCTGTGTTTTGGCTGTCTGTCCCTCAGGTCAGTCCTTTGCAGAGTTTGCCCTTGCCTGTAGTAGGGAATGTTTGGACCTTGGGCAGAGTATGGTGAGTTTCAACTAGGTGTGCTCTTGTCTGCTTCTTAAAAGAGACCTGAGACTATTTCCACTAGAGCTGAATCTTTGCAGAACTGTGGTCAGTAGATGTGGTGCTTGCAGGGGTTTGGGCTGGTCCTCTGGGGGAGGGGCTCACTGTGTTTGTTTAGTCATACTTGCCTGAGAAAAGAAGTGCCAGCAGAGTGCATGAGGATGGGGTTTGGTGTAAGCAGAGTAGTCAGCCAGTGTTGGCGCCGTGCTGTTTACTGAAGTTGGTTTATGCTGAGGGGTGGGGAAGGAAAATGGTGCCCGCCAGCTCCTTTGTCCCTGGAGAGGGGAGTTTGTGCTTTTTGCTTTCAGGGAAGCCCTCCCAAAAGAGCAAATGATTTCCCCTAGTGCATCCTAGGTGTGTTTCAAATTGCTGTTTTCACACCGTGTCTGGGTTGCTTGCCTGCAACTTGCAATTGGGTTGCCTGGAGCAACACATTGCACTTTGAGCTCTATCTCAGCCAGGTGGGCTGAGTTTAAAACTCCAAACTTTAGGGACCTGATGTGGTGGAGACTTGTGCTGGTCTTCTGGGGGAGGGTCTTGTCACACTGGGACTGATGCAGGTTTGACCCACAAGGGCAGTCACACCAGAGCACAGGAATTTGGAATTTGGAGCATGGCACACTATAGTGCTAATGTCCAGGTTAGCCACCCTTGGCAGGTATCTCAGGCAACTATGCTGAGGGGCAGGGGAGGGAAATGGTGCCCACCAGCTTCTTTGTCTTCAGGCAATGCCACCTCCAAACAGAATGTGCCATCTGCTCCTGGGTTACCTGACTGACTTCTCTACAGGAGCACTGCAGCATCCTCCAGCCTCTATTCCAGGCATGCTGGGGACATCTAAAACACTAGTCTTTTGAGCCCACTGTTTGTAAAAACTTGGGAAACTCAGCCCCTCTCATTTTCCCAGGCAGTGACTTTGGGGAATTGTTTTCCTTGTGCGATCCCTGTGCCCTTCTCTCTCCATGACCAGGACTCCCACAATCCTTTTGTCCTCCCAACTATGTCTCTGTGGCTCCTCTTTCCCTCTAGTTGTGTTTTCTTTTCTGTCAGTTCTCAGATTGATTTGATATATATCAAGCTGTGTCCCAGGAACAGGGCAAGCCTAGGGTCCTTCTACTACTCTGCTATCTTAGCTCCCCCCACCTCCATATACTTTTTAAATTTCATCTTTGGTTCATCGATTCATTGTTTAGGAGCATGTTGGTTAGCCTCCCTATATTTGTGTTTATATCTATTAGGTTCATCTTGTCTAATGTGTCATTCAAAGATACTATTCCCTTTTTGATTTTCTGTCTGAACAATCAGTCCATTGATGTAAGTGGGGTGTTAAAGTCCCCTACTGTTATTGTGTTACTGTCAATTACTCTCTTGATGTCTGTTAATATTTGCTATATGTATTTAGGTGCTCCTGTTGGGTTGTTTCCTTTATCTTATACAATGCCATTCTTTGTTTCTCTGTCTTTTTTTTTAAGATTTTTATTTATTTATTTGACAGAGAGAGAGATCACAAGTAGGCAGAGAGGAGGAACCAGGCTCCCTGCTGAGCAGAGAGCCCAATGTGGCACTCGATCCCAGGACCCTGAGATCATGACCTGAGCTGAAGGCAGAGGCTTAACCCACTGAGCCACCCAGGCACCCAACCCCTTCTTTGTCTCTTGCTACAGTCTTTATTTTAAGGTCTATTTTGTCTGATATAAGTATTGCTACCCCAGCTTTTTTTTTTTTAACTTCCACCTGCATGATATTTTTCCATCCCTCACTTATATTTTTTAAATTTAATTTATATATTTGAGACAGCACAAGAGGGGAGGAGAAGCAGACTCCCCCCTGAGCAGGGAGACTGACATGGGGCTTCATCCCAAGACCCTGAGATCATGACCTGAGCAAAAGGCAGACATATAGCAGACTGAGCCACCCAGGTGCCCTTCTGTCCTTCGCTTTCAATCTGCATTTGGCTTTAGGTCTGAAGTAAGTCTTTTATAGACAGCAAATAGATAGGACTTGCTTTTTGAGTCATTCAGTTACTGTGTGTCTTTGATTGGAGCATTTAATCCATTTACATTCAGAGTAATTGTTGATAGGCATGTACATATTGCCATTTCATTACTTACCAGTTTGGGGGTTTTTTTTGTTTTTGTTTTTGTTTTTTTTTTTGTAGTTCTTCTCTGTTCCTTCTACTCTTGCTCTCTCTTCCCTTGGGGTTTGGCGCTTTCTTTAGTGTTACGCTTGGATTCCTTTCTCTTTTTTTGTGAGCATATCTATTATAGATTTCTGATTGACACTGATTTATTTTACCAAACTCCGAAGACTCAGATATAAATACTGAGGTCCCTAGAAGTTAGTTTTGTCAGGCAAATTAGAAAAAAAAGAAGAAATAAAAATTAAATTTAATGAATTCTTATTATATGCCAGGCAATATATTTAATTTTTTATATACTTTCTTAAAAGAAAGTATCATTCCCCCATTTCACAGCTGAAAATGGAGGTCACACAGCTAATATTGGTGATGTGTCTTTATACTAAAAGCCAGATATCCCAAATATTGGCCAAGTTCTCTTTCCAGTGCATGATGCTGCCTTTTCCCAACTCTTTGAGGCAAAGTCAGTCCAGATAGATCTTTATCTGTTAAAATATTTTATCCAAACCTCCCCATTTTTTCTAGCACAAAAAGACACTTTTGTAACCAGTCCTCATCTATTTACTAATTATCATGACTATATTTCATACCCCTGGGTAAGGGGTTTGCTGCAAGCAGTATTGATTCTGAAATGAAAACCTAAGTTATCATTCCCATGTCTTGCCAACTATGATAAAAATAGAACATCACAAAAATTTCCAATTGATGGTTTGGCTAAGCCTTTGTCAGAGTTGCTGAGAGACCACACGTTCCCTTTCAGGGCAAACAAATCAGCTAAAAGGGAAAGAGGGGTGGAGAAGGAAAGAGAACTCCCAAAGACAGAAAAACACACAGAGTAGAATTAACAGTATGAGGAGGAATGGTCAAAAGAGGCTGTGATCCAAGCAAAACAACAGCAAGTGTAATGAACAGAGATGAGTGTGAAGAGCAGGCATCCTGCAACAAAAGAGAAACTGAATAAAACCACGGATCACTTTAAAGAAGAAGAAAAAACTGAGTGGGTGAAGGATCCCCAAATAGTAAAGTATAAAGTCAATCATTGGTATTTACCTGGAAAGAAGAAAGTCCTGAACAGTAGGCAGTGACCAAATCATTTGCATACTGCTTTGAGATCCACTTTTCCTTTGGAGAAGAGGTTCTGGGAAAGCTAAGAGATACTCCAAATATACTTAATTGCTCTGTTATATTTCCCAGCACATTCTATCAGGTGGGACAAGCTTCAAAGACTCTCTTTCAATTACATTCTAATTACTCCACTAAGTTGATAAGGATCTGCAGAAGATTTACTACTTGGATTATATAAGGAATGTCAACGTGGTAAATTGTGACTGAGTAAATAAAAAATGAAGAACTATCTAAGAAAATAAAATTGAAGCCATGATCAAAAAGTGAAAGGAAATCATGGATTTGAAGAATTATGTATCAACTGAAGGTGAATTTTTAAAGCTGAAAATTGAAATCAAAACCTATTTTGAGTGTGGGGAAAAGAAGAGACCCATAGACTGGATCTGTGCCTGGAAAGTAGATGGAGGCAGACCACGCAGGACCACAAAGCAAGTATTAGGGATGTTAAAGTATATCCTCAGATCACCAGGAAGCAACTACTGATCTTAGGGGAATGAGAGGATGGTAAGACAGAGGAATAATATAACCACATTTACATTTTGTAAAGATTGCTCTAGCCGGTATATGGGGAATGGATAAGAAGAGGCTAGATTAGAAGCTAGGAGACCAGGCAGAAGGTTACTAAAAAGGTCTAGATAAAAGATAATGGCTGCTTGGGGCACCTGGGTGGCTCAGCGGGTTAAAGCCTCTGCCTTCGGCTCAGGTCATGGTCTCAGGGTCCTGGGATCGAGCCCCAAATAGGGCTCCCTGCTTCCTCCTCTCTCTGCCTGCCTCTCTGCCTACTTGTAATCTCGCTCTGTCAAATAAATAAATAAAATCTTTAAAACAAAAAAAGATAATGGCTGCTTGGACTAAGGTGATAATAGTGAAAGAGAGAGGTGGAAGGATTGAGAAATATTTGAGATAAAACAGATAAGGCTTCATGATGCTTTAGGTATAAAGAATGGGAGAGAAGGTGATAAGGATGAAGGACTAAAGTGATGTTACTAGAAGAGTTTTGTCATCCTGTATTAATTAGGAGTCTGTACGTTGCAAATGATATAGATTCTAAACTCAACCTGGCTTAGACAAAAAAAGCTAAAAGTATTTGCTGCTTTAACTGAAAAGTCCAGAGATACATCTAAAATAAGATGCTTCTTTATTCTGGGGCTAAAATGACATTATTGGACTTGACCTGTTTCCTATTCTTGGTTCTACCTCCCTCCTCAAAACCCCCATGGGGTTGCAAGATGACAATCAGCATATCAACAAGCCCAAAGACAAAAAAGAAGGTTCTCTCCACAGAAGATACCTTAAAGCCTTGAATCCATTCTCACTACATCAACATGAAAAGTGAGGGATGGGGTGCCTGGGTGGCTCAGTGGGTTAAAACCTCTGCCTTCGGCTCGGGTCCTGGGATGGAGGCCCGTATCAGGCTCCCTGCTCAGCAAGGAGCCTGCTTCTCAGCCTACTTGTGATCTCTCTCTGTCAAATAAATAAAATCTTAAAAAAAAAGAAAAGTGAGGGATGGGGGATGAAGATTTTTCCCCAAAGGAAAATCACAGTACCACCACCAAAGCAAGGGGAAAACAGATGCTGGTGGCCAACAGTGATGCCATTCATTACACATTGCCAATAATGCCACGTCAGTCTAGACAAATGCTTCTCTCTTTGAAATCACACTTATTTATAAGCATGCACATGTTCAGTTGAATAAGAATGGATATAGTGTTGTTTTTTTTAAGGTTTATTTTAGAGAGACAGAGTATGCAAGTGCAAGGAAGAGCAGAGGCAGAGAGAATCCTCAAGCAGGCTCCTTCTGAGCACAGAGCCTGACCCAGAGCTCGATCCTAGGACCCTGAGATCATGACCTAGGTTGAAACCAAGAGTCAGCCACTTAACCGACTGAGCCACCCAGGGACCCCAAGAGTGGGCATAGTTTATAGCCACACTATTTACCTCACGTAGTATGAGGCTACTTAAGTTTTTCAAAACTTTCTGACAGTGTGAGATTATTTATAGTTTGGTTCCAAGCAATTGATGAGATCCATAATTTTGTGATCTCTTTGTTACTCAAGCAAACTAAAATATTTGAAATGACTTGGGGGCATTATTTTATTCTTGAAGAATAAGTTATGAGAATAAAAAATGTATGTTTGATGCCTAAAATACTTGGTAGTTATAGTGTGTATCTGACTCTGTGAGTAAAGAAGCTGAAAACAAAGTAAGCAGATGGTAAGTCAGGAGGCCTGGCTTGTAAGATCACAGTCACATTGTTGATTACTTAAGCTAGTGATTACTTACAGATTGTTGATTAGGTCCAACACATGCCTCTGCTGCACAGTGCATACTTCATGGGTTCACATCCTGCCTCTGCCATTTACTAGCTGTGTGACCTGAAGCAGGTTATTCAACCTCTTCCTTATCTATAACATAAGAATAACAGTGGTACTGCTTTACATGGTTATTATAAGAATTAAAGGAGTTAAAGTTTGTAACGTGCTTAAAACAGTGCCTGGTACAAAATAAGTGTTACATATGTGTTTGCTGAATGCACTTGAGAGTTTATATTAAACCTTTCTGATTTTGGTTTACATATCTACAAAATAAACATAATAGTATCTGCAATTTCCCAGGATATTAAATTAGATAATTGTACTAGAACTCCTAGCCCAGAGCTTTGCATAAAGCAGACATTCAGTAACTATGGTTCTTCTTTCTCCTTTCAAAGACAGAAAGACTATGCAGGTTAATAAGTATTGGAAGGGGGGGAAAAAGTATTGGAAGGGAACCTAATTCCATTCCTATCCAGTAATTTTCTCTTTCTGCATCTTTCAGTATTTCTCTGTGGTCCTCACCAGCACACTCCCCCAGGTCATCAAGTTTTCCACTGCACACCTAGCAGCATGCACACCCTAGAACACATCAATTGGCACCCAGGAGATGCTCAATAAATAGTTGCTAAATGAAGAAGTCATTAGTCAGCCTTTCACTTGCGTGTACTTTGTCCACCCTGTGGAATCTTCAGATATTTTGAGATAGATTTAGCAAAATGAACAACTCCTGATCCAGACACTTTTTCTCTTTCTGTGTAAAAATTCCACTTACTTATAGAAAAATAACTGAGCAGGGCTGCAACCAGCTGTCACTTTGTGTCAACATGTGCAAGCGCACAGCCCTGTGTGACGAGCATAGTTCTTGAGTTGTGCCGTGTTACACTCTGTCAAATGGAATATGTTAGGAAAAGAAGTGTTAGCCCACAACTTTAAAGTTACAAGTAGGTATTTTGCAGATAGAAAAATAAGGTATGTGAAAGATAGGTACTTAAAGAAAAAAAACTCTTTTTGCTTTCAAAGTTTTAACTTAAGATAGGACTGATCTTAGTCTAAACCATTATACCAGAAGAAACTTTAGGATGTTTCTCATCTTCTCGATCCTCTTCCATTGTTTCTATTGTCCTGGGCAATAAATTTCAGTATTTGATCAAATAATGGCAGATTCCATGCTATCCCATTCAGGTATCCCCAGTTTATCTATAATGATTTTCCTCTTGTCAGCTCATTTCTTAAGCCTTTGCTGAATCTGGTTTCAGTGGTACTATAAACAATCATCATTGCATTGTAAAACTGGAAACTCTCCACTAAAATAGTGTTTTGATCCAGGTTGCCATAGTAATAAGTGTATGCTCCCCTCTTTGGAGGCCTTGTTATATGAAGTATCTGTGATTTGCTCAGAATGGCCCCAGTTCATCTGTCAAAATGGGTTTTTCCTTTTTTAAAATAATGATCTAGAAAATCCCACAGCGACCACAAATATTTTACAACCATAACGAGGAGCATTGGAGTAGTCAAGCTTTATAAATCTATGCCATTATTACATTAGAATAAATCATGTTTCTTAGGTATATTACATAGGCCTGTGTAAGCCTAATTTCAGGTTTGCTATGCAACAAGGGTGCGGTTGTTTATAATGAAAAGAGAATTATTAAGTGTGACTTCAAAAATGCATCATATGTCAGTTCATGTAGAGAGACCCTGGAGCAAAAAAATGGAAATTACTTCTTATTTCTATCAAAATACTGCAAATAGCTATTCAGGTTCAAACTTAGTTACAATTAGAATGTGATGAGCAATGATTTTTTATAACAGCATGAAATTGTACATTCCATTCACGTTTGGATTCAAATTATTCATTGGTAGGAGGGAGGGAAAAAATGAGAAATCCTGCAAATTTATCAGTGTCACCATGAAAAAAAAATATGATGGTACATTATTTGAAATAAAAATGCTCCAGTCAGTTACAGTAATTTGATACAAGAACTATGGTATTTTTTTTCCTGCAGGAACGAGAGTAAACAAACACTATATCAACAAACCAGCAATAGAATCCACAAAAAGGTGTAAGATCATTTTTTCATCTAAGACAAATGGGTGAGTTGGTTACTTTCTGTAAGTCACTACCAGCTACAGGGTTATTTTATGTAATTCACTGCTGCCTACTGCCTCATAATATCTGATGTGGGAATATTAAAAACATCAGTGGGCGAAAGAACAGGAAGAATCCATCTGTATTCAATGAATTCTAATTAAAAAGTAATTACAGAATGATGAGGTAGCTGCCAACTTTATTCCCTCTTCCTGACCACAAACCACACACATGGAGTATTAGTCCTCTGCTATTTGTATCATGCTAAACAAGCAGAAAGCCAGCCAGCAACCAGACACACATTTCCTTGCATTTTTCAGGTGACTTAGTTTTAAACAACTGCAGCCCCAGAAGACGTTCAGGGGCAGAGGTGGTGCACATCTTCTGTTATAATTGACCTGGGCTTTGAGATTTCTCTGTCATGATGTATCCCAGAATGTTGCATGATGGGAAGACCCTTGTTATTCCTCCACCAGCCGAGCCAAATGGACAAGATCAAGTAGGCCTGGGACTTGGGAAAAAAGGGAAGAAATATTGACAGATAAGTAACCACTCCAGGAAATGACAGGCAGCTGGAGCAGTGTCGGGACTCTCAGGATTCAGATGTAATCCTTTAACCTCATGCTCAAACTCTGTAATCTTTCAATGAGATGGAAGAGAGGAAGGAAAAAAGCAAATTGCTTAATCAAAGCCCTTAATATGTGACCAGGATTAGTAACTAAGTCAGAATGACAACCTGCAGGTATAAAAAGGCTTCATAAAATAGACTCAGTACTAATGAAGTTGTGTCTGCAGAGCTGAGAATAAGGAGAAGGTAACCTGGCATTTCAGTTGGCACAGATGCCTTTCTCTGTGAGAAGCAGGCATGCAAAGTGTTTTCCTGACTTCCACAATTTTTCTTTGGCTGCCAAGAGGAAGGGCTGTAGCCTGCATTCTTTCTGGGTGGCAGAGCTCTCATTTCACCCACATTGTATAAAATCTTCTTTATCTAATAGACAACATAACAGGTGTCAGTAGGGTTTCCATCTAAAGAGGAAGAATAGGCTTTGGCGTAAGTCATTTGCTGCTGGGGGCACTAAAAGATGTCGGGGTTCTTCTTCAGAAAGGAAGTGCTAACAGGCTAAAGTGGCCCTTGTCAATTCACATTAAAAATGGAAAATAATGGCACACTGGATTTATACAGCATCCTTGGAGGCAACCAACCCTGTTATGAGTTTTTGTATTAACCTTCAGAAATCGTGGGGAATGTGCATCAGTAACTCCATTATAGGACAGGGCATTTTTGTTATCACCATAATCATAGTTAAGTAGCAGGAACATTTTTATTGAAAGCAATATATTTCAGCCATTTTGCCTTCCTTCACCCCGATACATTAGCAATCTTCCACGAAGTAAGCAACCAAAAATGCTTTATATCACACTGACGGGCTGGTCCTAGCTGAACTCCTGGAAGAGTAGGTATATGGGGTCTACAGTTGACCCCCTCTCCCACTGCCTCTCTTCTAGTTTTCTATCAGTTATCTATCACCATATAATGTATTTTCCCAAAATGTAGAAGCTTAAAAAAAATAATCTTACAGTTCTGAATGTCAAGAATCTGAGACTGGGTTAATAGGATCGTTTCTGAAACAGGTCTCCTGCTGTGCAATAAAGCTGTCAGCCAGGGCTTCATCACATGAAAGTTTCACTGGGGCTGGAAGATCTGCCTCCAAGAAGGCCTACTCACATGGCTGGTGGCTACAGTCCTCAGTTCCTCATCCACACGCCCTCTTTGCAAGGCTCAGGACATGGCAGCTAGTTTTTCCTGGGGCAGGTGATCTAAGAGAAGGAGAGTAGGGGAGAGTGTTCTTTATAACCTAATCTTGGCTGGGCATATTATCACGTCTTCTGTATGTGCTTGCTCACATGGACTGACCCTGGCATGATGTGGGAGATGACTGAACAAGGGAGTGGATACTAGGATATAAGACCCATTGTGGGCTAGCTGAAGGCTGGAACAACAACATGTACTACTAAATAGGTATGAGGACTTTGGTTATTTTGGCATAAGTTAGGAGGAATGATGTTGTTGAACTGGTTGTTGGGATAGCAAAGTGTGTGGATGATATGCTGGATTCAGAAAGAACACTGTGATGTCCACTCTACGTTCACACTCTATAGGGAGTCCATAGACCAAAGCCGAGAGGCTCTTTTCAAAGTGGACTTTGCGAGACTTTGGACGTGAGCAGTGTTGATTCTGTGCCCATTTGATAAATGGTTACTCAGAGTGGGAAAGGACCATGGGGCTTCAAAACATGGCTGCAGTGCCTGCTATGTCCACCAGGGGGTCAGGGATGTGAGGTTCCCCCAAAGGGTTGGGACAGCCCTGGTGAAGAGATGCTTCTTCAAAAGGCCTACAGAGAGGAGAGAGGTAGACCATGAGCAGTGGGCTTCTCCTTAGAGATTAAAAATATTTGGAAAGTCAAAATGCTGCCATAATGTAGATGGATACTAATAAATAAGTGAAGTTCATCAATAGTTACATGTTTTTTTAAATTTAAATTCAGTTAGCTAAACATATAGTACATCATTAGTTTCAGATGTAATGTTCTTATTTGAATTTTCAACAATGAAGTTAAACACTCTATACTCACAGGTTTGCAGTACATGCTCTGAATAGGCTAAGGTAACTCAAATGTCACAGACCTTGTCAAATCAAAGATTCCCAAGCCACACATGCAGCAACAACTAAGCATACACTCTGAATTCTTTGCTGAGCCAGCTTTCAACATATCAATCTCCTACTTTGTCTCTGACTCTCCCCTTTCTAATTCCTACTCCATCTCTCTTCTCCTGCTCTATCCCATAATGAGCAGACTTAATATTCTCCAGCCAGATAGAACATCTTCTCAGAAAGACATCCCTGGAGCATTTTTCTTTGGAATCACCTGTTTTTGAGCTGCATGAATAGATCATTATTGGAGGAACCATATTTCCTTTGTTTTTTTTTTTAATGTCTCCAATACCTAGTATAGCATCTGGCTATCGAAGGTCCTTCCTCAATGTTTAAATCTAATAGAACTATGGCTCTACTCCTGACTCATCACATATCTCCATTAATGCCAAAGCAGCCTTAACTTTTAAGATATTCTTACTAATGTCTTAAAAGCATTCATTTCTCCATTATTCAGTGTGAATACCCAGTATATGCCAGATACAGACTAGGTGCTGGCTTTGCAGTAAGGAGGAGACCTATAGGACATCTGGCCCCAGGAAACCCAGAGTCTAGTTTATCAAATTGGTATTTGGTAAATTTTAGTAGATTATATAATGGGTATTTGATAGTTACCTTCAAATACATAAAGAACTATTTCATAAGAGAGATGCTAAACTGCTATGGAGAGGTCAGAATTTGGCTTTGTAAGTGACAGTTACCAGGAAATAAAGGACAGACACTTTAGTTCCAGCATTGCTGAACACTGGGAAGGAATCACCTTGAACTGTAAGATGCTTTCCAGCACTAAAAGTCTGGATGATCATTTGTCAGGAATACTATATGAATAATAACAACAATAATAATAGGGGCTAACAATGATAAGGTTCTTACTATATACCAGGTGCTGTGCAACACTATGAAGAGAGTACTACCTACTACCACTGCCATTTTAGAGACAGCTGTATTTCTTTAGGAGAGTTTCCCTTCCAGATGTCAATGTAAGAGGACCCTGAACTCACCTCCTCCAAGGACACACCTTCCTGAAGAACTGAGGACTGACTAAATAGTTTCTACACAACAAAAAATGAAACAGCAAGAGAGATGGTGAAAGGGCCCCCCACTCCTGATGCTGCAAATTGCAGTAGGGAGGGGTGGTATGGAGAGACCAGGAACAGATTTGTCTGCCCTGGGCATGGAAAAAAGCCCTGATTTAGAGGGGCAACTAGAATTCAAAGGAACCAGCCCGAGAACTCCACCAAACAGCGGGGGGGGGGGGG
>LNAC01000389.1:399395-565000 GCA_002007465.1 Ailurus styani | reverse complement strand
AAGAGAAAAAAAAGACCACCCCCCCGAACCCCCCCCAAAGGGGGGGGGGGGGGGGGGCTGCTGGCACTCTTTCTAGGTCAGAGGGGCTGGTAAGCACCATGGTTTACAATGTCCCCCTCCACCTCAGGTACAGATGGGAGGGGGTCTGGATGCCATAGCTGGCCTGCAAACTCAGTGCCCCCCAAGCCCCTCCCACACCACCCCCAGAGGCACAGGAAAAAGCCACATTTTTAAAAGCCAGCTTTAGAATCCTGTCAAGCAGAGGACAGGTGGGAGAGCTGTTGGAACTCTTTCTGTGGGAGGGGCAGGGACCGCTACAGTTTGCATTCCTCCTCTACCTTGACATCATGAACAGGAGCTGCTTCTGGGTGCCCTAGCCAACCTTCCACCTCAGTGAGCCCCAGCACAGCACACAGAGCCCCCCATGGTCAGTGCTAACTACAACCCCAGCTGTTGCACCAAGGTGACCCAAGCACAGAGCACCCCCAGAACACTCCAGGCCTGTAGCACTTTGACTCCAGACAGATTGCTTGGGTACTCCTGTCACAGAGTATTCTGGGGCCTCCCAGCTCATGCCTGCTTTAGCTCAAGCCACCCCACTAGAATGCTCTCTGCATGGAGCACCCTGAGACCCCCCTGACCCTTGCCCACCTTGATTTCATCCACCCTATCATGGTACCTTCTATGCTTAGCACCCCAGGACATGCCAGTCTACACCAATTTCAGTTGTCCTGTCCTGGCACCCTTTGTGCAGAGAGCCAAGAGACTGTCCTGAGTCTAGAGCTCCAGTCACTATGCCATGGCACACTCTAAGCAGACAGCCCAGTAACACTCCGGCTTAAATCCATTTCAGCTATTCTTCAAGGGTACCCCCTCCTCAGCAAGCCTCAGACTATTTTGGCCCATGCCCACTTCAGGTCCAGCTACTACCAGCCAGCACAGAGTGCCCCATGAACCTTCACCCATACCAACCAGTGAAAGTCACCAAACACACAGTCTACATGGGACAACCCCATAAAAGCTCATTCCTCAAGTGTAAGAGGAATAGTTGTTCTGCCTAATTCTCAGAAACAAGTACGGAAAGTCAAGCAAAGTGGAGAGACTGAAGTATACACTCTACAATAACAAGAAAAAAACCTCAGAAAAAGAACTAAATGGAAATAAGCAGTATATGTGACAAAGAGTTTAAAGTAAATGTACTTGCCAGGTTGGGGAGAAGAGTGGAAGAACTCTGAGATCTTCAACAAAAAAATAGGAAATATAAAAAAGAATCAATTAGAATGAATAATACAATAAAATTAAAAATACACTACAGGGAATCAACAGATTAGTGAATGCAGAAGAACCAGTGATCTGGAGGACAGGGTAATGGATAGCACCCAAGCTGAAGAGCTAAAAGAAAAAATAATTTTAAAAAGTTAGAGTTAGTTAAAGGATCTATTGGACAATATCAAATGAGAAACACTCTCATTATAGGGGTCCCAGAAGGAGAAGAGAGAGAAGGGCAGAAATCTTCTCTAACATAGAGAAGGAAATAGATATCCAGGTTCAGGAAGCATAGAATTCCAAACAAAATAAACCCAAAGACGTCCATACCCTGACACATAATTAAAATGTCAAATGTAAAGACAAAGAATTTAAAAATCTAGCAATAGAAAATAGATACAAGAGAAGCTCCATAAGGCTATCAGCTGATTTTTCAGCAGAAACTTTTCAAGCCAGAAGAGAGCACTAAACTAGCCTTACAAGAAATGTTAAAAGGACTTCTTTATGTGGAAAAAAAAAGAGGAGGCCATAATTATATGTAAGAAAATATGAATAAAAAGATGTGGAGGAGGTGGGCAGCTGGGTGGCTCAGTCAGTTATTCTCTGCCTTCCACTCAGGTCATGATTTCGGATGCTGGGATTGAGCCCCACGTCCAGCTCCCTGCTCAGTGGGGAATCTGTTTCTTTCTCTCATTCACTCTCTTTCTCTCTCAAATAAATAAAATATTTTTTAAAAAAAGTGGAGGTAGTAAATGTGTTCGATCTTAAATAATCAACTTAATATAGACTGCTATATACTTAGGATGTTGTATATGAACTTCATGGTAACCACAAACCCAAAACCTATAATAGATACACAACACTAAAGCAAGTCATCAATTACAGAGAAAGTAAAAGGAGAAGAACTACAAAAACAACCAGAAAACAGTTAACAAAATGACAAGAAGTATGTACCTATCAATAAAGACATTAAATATAAATGGTCTAAATACTCTAATCAAAAGACACAGGGTGGGCGGCAAAATGTATTTAAAAACATGACCCACCTATATTCTGCCTACAAGGGACTCACTTTTTTTTTTAAGATTTTATTTATTCATTTATTTGAGAGAGAAATGAGCAGACTCCATGTTGAGTGCAGAGCCTGAAGCAGGGCTCCATCTGATGACCCTGAGTTCATGACCTGAGCTGAAATCAAGAGTTGGATGCTCAACCACCTGAGCCATCCAGGCCCACCCAGGGACCCATTTTTACCTAAAGACACATACAGACTAGAAGTCAAGAAATAGAAAAATATATTCCATGCTAATGGACATGGGGTAAAAAAGCCAGGGGTGTGATGTTTACACACAAAACGTAAAAACTATAGCAAGAGGCAAAGAAGTGCTTTACATAAAGATAAAGGGGACAATCTAATAAGGGGATATAATAATTGTACATGTCTATGCACCCAAAATGGGGGCACCTATACACATACAACAAATATTAACAGACATACAGGGAGAAATTGATAGTAATACAGTAATAGTAGGGGACTTTAACACTGGACTAACAGCAATGTATATATCACCCAGGCAGAAAGTTAATAAGGAAACAGTGGCTCTGATGAACACATTAAACCAGATGAACTTAACACATATATAACAGAACATGTCATCCAAAAAGAACAGAATACAAATTCTTTTAAGTGTACATGGAACATTCTCCAGGATAAAGAACATCTTAGGCCACAAACCAAGTAACAGTAAATTTAGGATGATTGAAATCCCATCCTGTATCTTATCAGACTGCAACAGCATGGAGTTAGAAGTGAATTGCAACGGAAAAAATGGGGAAAAAAATGTGTGGAGGGTAAACAACATGCTACTAAAGAAGAAATTAAAAAAAAAAACACCTGGAGACAAATAAAAATGAAAGCAGTCCAAAATCTTTGGGACATAATGAAAGCAGTTATAACAGGGAAATATATAACAATATAGGCCTGCCTCAGGAAACAAGAAAAAGTTCAAGTAATCTAATCCTACACCTAAAGGAACTAGAAAAAAAGAATGAACAAAACCCAAAGTGAGTAGAAGGAAGGAAATAATAAGATCAGAGTAGATATAAATGGCATACAGTCTTAAAATAATAAAATCAGAAGCTGAGTCTTTGAAAATATAAGTAAAAGTGCTAAACTTTTAGCCAAATTCATCAAGAGAAGAGAGAGAAAATACCCAAATAAATCAGAAATGATAGAGGAGAAATAACAACTAATACCACAGAAGTACAAAGGAATATAAGAGAATACTATGAAAAATCACATGCCAACAAATTGGATGATGTAGAAGATGGATGAATTCCTTGAAGCCTATAATTTTGCAAGAAAGAAATAGAAAATCTAAACAGAGCAGTTATTAGTAATGAAATGAATTGGTAATCAAAAAACTACCAAAAAAGAAGTAAATAAAAGCCCAGGACCAGATGGCTTCACATGTTAAATCTACCAACACATGAAAAAGTTTTAAAACATATTCTCCTCAAACTATTTCAATAGAAGAGGAAGGAATGCCTCCACGCCTCCAAATTACATTCTACAATGCCAACATTATCCTGATACCAAAAACAAATTAAGATACCATATGCAAAAAAGAAAACTGTTAGCAAGCTGCATTAAACAATATGTTAAAAGGATCACTGACCACAATCAAGTGAGATTTATTCCTCAGATACAAGGATAGTTCAATATTTATAAATCAATCAATATGAAACACATTAATGAAACAAAGGATAAAAACTCATATGATCATTTCAGTAGATGCAGAAAAAGCATGTGACAAAATTCCACGTCCATTCATGATAAAACCTCTCAAAAAAGTAGGTTTAAAGGAAACATACCTCAACATAGTTAAGACCATATATGAAAACCCAAAGCCAACATCACACTTAATCGTGCAAAACAGAGCTTTTCCCATAAGCTCAGGTACAAAACAAGGAATTCCAGTCACCACTTTTACTCAACATAATACTATAAGAGGCATCTGGGTGGCTCAGTGGGTTCAAGCCTCTGCCTTCTGCCCAGGTCATGATCTCAGGGTCCTGGGATTGAGCCCCTCATCAGGCTCCCTGCTCAGCAGGGAGCTTGCTTCATCCTCTCTCTCTGCCTGCCTCTTTGCTTACTTGTGATATCTCTCTCTCTCTCTCTGTCAAATAAATAAATAAATCTTTTTAAAAAAATACTCTAAGTCCTAGCCATAGCAATCAGACAAGAAAAAGAAATAAAAGGCATCCAAATTTGTAAGGAAGAAGTAAAACTTACCCTGTTTGTAGAGGACATAATACTATATATAGAAAACCCTGACAACTCCACCAAAAAGCTGTTAAAAGTAATAAAGTCAGTAATATTACAAGATACAAAGTTAATACCCAGAAATTGGCTGTGTTTCTGTACATTGATAAAATAGCAGAAAGAGAAATTCAGAAAACAATTTTATCTACAATTGCATCAAAAAGAACAAAGTACCTGGGAATAAACTTAACCAAGGAGGCGAAAGACCTGTATTCTGAAAATGATAACACATTGATAATATATAATTCATGCTCATGGATTGGGAGAACTATTATTGTTAAATTGTCCATACATCCCAAAGCAATCTACATATTTAGTGCAATCCCTATCAAAATAATATTTTTCACAGAATTAGAATAAATAACCCTAAACTGTGTATGGAACCACAAAAGACCCCAAACAGGCAAAGCAATCTTGAAAAGAACAAAGCTGGAGGCCTCATAATCCCATATTTCAAGATACACTACATAAAGCTACAATAATCAAAACACTATGGTACTGGCACAAAAATAGACACATAGATCAATAGAACAGACTAGAGAACCCAAAAAAATAAACCTATGCTTTTCTGGTCAATTAATCCATGACAAAGGAGGCGAGAGAAAAAGGCAGTCTCCTCAATACATGGTGTTGGGAAAACTGGAAAGCTACATGCAAAAGAATCAAACTGGACACTTTCTTATACCACACACAAAACTGAACTCAAAACATATTAAAGACCTACATGTGAGACCTGAAACTGTAAAACTGCTAGAATAGAGCCTAGTCAGTAATTTCTTTCTATAGCTGATGTCAAACATTTTTCTAGATATATCTCCTAAGACAAGTGAAACAAAGGCAAAAAGAAATTAGGGCTATACCAAAATAAAAAGCTTTTGCACAGTGAAGGAAGCTATCAGCAAAACAAAAGCAAACAAAACACAACCTAATGAATGGGAGAAGATATTTACAAATGATATATCTGATAAGGGGTTAATATCTAAAATATATAAAGAACTGATGAAATTTAGCACAATAATAATAGTAATCTGATCAAAATAATGGATAGGGGACCTGAATAGTCATTTTTTCAAAGAAGACATACAGGTGACCAACAGACACATGAAAAGAGGCTCAACATTACTAATCATCAGGGAACTGAAAATCAAAACCACAGTGAGATATTTCATCTCACACCTGTCAGAATGGCTAGAATCAAAAAGACAAGAAATAATAAGTGTTGGCAAGGACGCGGAGGAAATGGAACCCTCATGCATTATTGGCCGGGGGAATGCAAATAGATATGGTCACTGTGGAAAACAGGATGGGGGTGTCTCCAAAAATTAGAAATACCGTATGTTCCAATAATTCCACTACTGGGTATTTACCTGAAGAAAATGAAAACACTAATCTTAAGATCCTATGTTTGTTGCAGCATTATTTGCAATAGCCAAGATACAGAAGCAACCCAAGTGTTACAAAAGATAAGGAAGATGTGGTACATACATACAGTGGAATATTACTCAGTCATAAAGAAGAATGAGATCTTATCATTTGCAGCAACACAGATGGATCTAGAGAGTATAATGTTAAGTGAAATAAGTCACAGAAGGAAAATATCTTATGATTTCGCTTATATATGGCATCTAGAAAACAAATGATTAAACAAAGAGAAAGCAGAATGAGACCTATAGGGAACAAACTGATGGTAGGGTGGGGGTAGAAATGAGAAAAATGGGTGAAGAGGAGTGGGAAGTATAGGCTTCTAGTTATGGAAATGAGTAAGTCGTGGAAATAAAAGACAAAGCACAGGGAACAGAGTCAGTGCTATCATAATAGTGTTGTCCAGTGACAAATGGTAGCTACAGTGTGAGCACAGCATAACATATAGAGGTGTTGAATCACTATGTTGTACACCTGAAAGTAACATAACATTGTGTGTCAACTATACTCACCTAAAAGAAAAGCAACCAAAAATTTATTTTAAAATACTGAAAAATACAAATTAAAAATCATCTATAATCCCACTGCTTAAAGATTAATCAAAGCAAGAAAAAGGCCTCAGCCCCTTTAATTCTGCCCTCCATTGTTCATAGCTTGGCTAACTTCATCAAAAGATAAAAGCAATTGATAACATTAATGAGAATTAATAATGAAAAGATATAGGTGACATGGTGTTGGTTGAAATATTTGTGTGCATATTTCTTTCATAAATACACACACACATATAGAATTTTAGAGTTGACTGGTTTAAATTGTGACTTGAACTGCATCTGACCCAACATTAAGAATGGCAACTGGCTTTTAAAATAAAACTTCATTTTATGATTTTTTTCTTCAATTTCTTCTTTTGCCTAAAGGCTAGATAATGAGGGTTTTTTTTAATTTGGGGAGTGTCTTCTGTTCATCCTGACTTTAAGGTAAAACAAGGCAGAGTGGGCCTGGGAGTGAGTGTGTACTCACTGGATGCATGGGGAGGTGGCCAGAGTGTACTTGGCCCCAGGATGCATGAAAAATCTACAAGAGTGCTCTCAGAGCAGTTACTTGTTCTTTCTCCCTATGAAGCCATTCCTCCTCTTGTCTCCCTCATCTCAGGAAATGGCACCTTCTATGCAGCTACACAGGCCAAGAACATAGGAGTCATCCTTGATTTCTCTCTTTTCCCATATTCTCCACACTCAGCCCATCAGCAAGTCCTTAGGATGCTGCCTCCATATAGATCCCAGAACTGACCACTTCCCTCCACCATGTAGGCAACCAGCATTTCCTGCTGAGGACATTGCAACAGTCTCCCTGCCTCCTCTTGTTAGCTGTGGTCCTTCTACACATAGCACCCAGAGTGGCTTACTTATTAAATATAAATCCAGTATTGTCATTCCTGTGCTTAAAACCTTCCAGTGGCTTCTTATCACATTTAGCAAATACTCCAACCTCCTTACTTTGGCTACAAAGCCCTCCCTGACCTGACCATGACTGCCTCTTCATACCCTTTCTTATACCCTCCCAGCCACCCAGGACTTTAGTCTGGTCCTTACAGGCACCATGCTGGTGTCCACCTGGGAGCTTCTGTATTAATGGCACCCTCTGCCTCAGTATCCCTCATACTCACTGCATGTCTGTGTCCTCCTTTTGATTCAGAGCTTAGCTTATATATCCCCTCACAGAGAGGCCTCCCTTGACCACCTCATCTAAAGTCATTCCTTTGCATCCACTCACCTTATTTTAATTATTTGTGTAGCTCTTATATGCTGATTTCTTTCTTTCTCTTTTGTTTCCTCTCTCTCATGTTCTTACCTGTCTCCCCCACTGCAATGCAAGATCCCCTTGTCAACCCCTGAGTCTTCAGCTCCTAGAAAAAAACCTGTATATGGTCAATGTTCAATAAACATTTGTTGAAGAAATGAGAGTGTGAGTGATTCATGGCACCAGCTAGTGAACATTCCCTCCACTGTGGATGTTTATACCCAAGCACTCTTGGTCCTGACTGGATAATGTCAGGCTTTGCATGTCATGGTAATGAGCCCAGCTCTGAGGTCTTGGAGCCGCTGAATAAAAAGCCTAACTCTTGGGGCAGATTTGTGAACATGTGTGAAATCAAGCATGAAAAAGAAAGCAAGACTTTCTTACATGGGTCTAATTTGTGAAGATAACTGCTAAGAAACTAGAATAGGTTGGAAGGAAACATCAAGATCAGGCAATTCCCCATTTGCTCTCAATACCATTAGCTCTCCGTCTGTTAAAATGCCATCACTGATAGCAGCAGCAAGAGCCAGAAAGCTCAGGCTCAACTTTTATAAATTAACACTGTGAGTGCCCTGTGTTCTTGTGGTGGTTATGAATTGTATTATTTTTGGCCAAATTGAGAGGGATGAACGAACCCTTTCTTACCAAAGTCACTGTCCTGAACAAAACTCCAAAGTGATTTCCTATTGAATCAAATAATTTAATCAGCAAGTCATTAAGTACCTACCATATTGCAACCATTCTCCTAGGCATTTTTATAAAAATATCATTTTATTCCCACTCCGTCAGGTTACTTGTTCTATAGATGGATTGACTTTGTCCCAGAGAGGTCAAATCACTTCTCAAGGTCACACAGCTAGGCATAGATGGAGTTGGAACCTTAACTCTTTAGCTGTTAAGCTCTCACTTCCCTTGCTTGCTCCAGCCTTCTGTTCATCATTTGGCATGTTGTTTAGACCCACCAGCAGAACCAGAATTCTTCATGTAAACTATTTATTTTTCATTCTCATGGGGACAGCAACTTCTAGAGCATCCAGTTATCAGGGAGTGCCATGATGCTTCAGAATTTTTAGGCATGCAAAACTAAAGACCAGACCTCATGACCACCCCCCCCCCCAATCCAGCCCCAGGTGCCCAGCTCTAGTGGCCTCTCAGCTTCCTGAGGTGACATTATTTCTATACCCGCGTTACAGATCAGGTTTCATTGCTAATCTGCCCACACCACCTCCTTCGCCTGGCAGTCACTGGATCTCTGCTCATGTAGAGTAACCTTCATGCATCTTTCCTACCTGTATCAGTCTCACAGCTTAGTGTTTTAAAAAAGCTTTCAAAATGTTATTTTTGTGAATATCTCTCTTTTGAGACCAAAGTAGTGCCATGTTACAGAGATGAGGGGCAGTGGTGGAGAAGGTGCCAAGTGTGAGTGCTATGACTTGGGCAGCTGGCACTGATAGGGACACCAGCCAAGAGCCTGAGACAGTATTGATCGGGCCCACCACACCCACAGACTCCTCCAGAGAGGTACAGAAGAAAAAGAAGATTTGAGTGCTAAGCCTTTTTAAAGCTATTAATTTTATACTATATCAACTCCTGTTCCACTTGGCTCTTTGGCAGTTGGCTAAAACTGCATTTTAAAAAGTACACATTTTCCACAACTGTAGAAGAAAATCTTTGAAAACCATCAGCTTGCAAACTATAGGAAAAACAATCTTCTGTTCACAACTGCAGAAATATTAATTATCTTAAAGGCAGTCTTACAGTTCGAACACTGATAATCATATTTTTAAAAATAGTTTACTATGTAGAGAGGATTTTAATGATAGGAAATATCATTAAATGAGGATTTTAGTTGATCAATGCAAAAGGGATTAAGATTTCTACATGAGTCTCCAAGCACTGTTTTCACTAAACTATTTTAATAGCAAAAAGTCACATCTTTACTCCTTTGCTAAAATTTTTATCTTTCTTTCATCCAAAATAAAGTGGCCAATGTCTATATAACATTGTTTAAAAGGTAATTCAGTTCAACAAAAGTATATTATAGTTACTACCAGGCACTTAGAGACAGTATTTGATAATAAGAGCATTTTTTAAATCACAAATTTAATTGGCTCCATCTTCTATTTTTAAAAATAGTTTTGGAGTAGGAATCAAGGTGTGGATTCTGGTGGCCCCGAAAGGGGGCCAGTTAGATTGGCAGTAGATAAAGTGCACATACAGTGCATATACAGAGCTCACCAACATCTCCCTCCAAAAACAAAAGTTCGCATGGACTGTTTTTGTAAATGAAATCACTTTGAGTTGCTCCCCCACTATGACAAAACCTATTTGCTGACCCCTAGTATTTCCTAAAGCATGCAGGAAACACCAAGATAGACCCAGGGAAGATGACCCAAGGAAATTACTCTAGGCCTCGCTTCTTCCTTATTGGAGTCCCAGGCTGGGCTCCTTTTGGTGTTCCCCAAACCAATTACAAAATCCAAGAATCATTTAAAATGAAGCAATGCAGAAAGAAAAAATAATAAGCAAGTTACTGATTGAGTGGAGTGGAAATTAACAATACAAAATGATTTTAAACTGAGAGTGGGGAATAAGCCTTAAACAGGGTGTTTCTGTTGGAGACAAACTTGCTTAAGTGTTAGCATTTAAATGCTCACACCTCAGCTTTGAACTTAACACTCCATTAAGGGGCTGAGGGAACTCACACCTCTGTCTGTGGTGCCTTTCACTCTTGTTGCAGCCTAAGAAAGAGAAGGGGAGGAGAGGAGGAGGAAGGGGGCGGAGCAGCCACAAAGGGAGGAATGGCGAGATTGTTTAGGGAAAAGGTGATGATCCTGGTTATGCCTGCTGTCCTGGTGTCCTTATTAACTGCATTTGCTTTCACTCCCCAGAGTGCCCTGATTTGGATAATAAACTGGTCACCCAAATAGAGTATAGAATGTCCAAAACAATAGTGCAAGGAGAAAGTCTTTTATATTTGTAATAAAAATGGAAATCGCAACATTTGTTCCTTGGGTGGTATGCTTTGGTTCAGATATTTCTAGGTCATTCTCATATACTAAGGCTAAGAGTTCCTGACGACACGAGTAGCATTGAAGAATCCTTGCAAAGGGATTCTAGAAGCTATGTGGCTGCTATTTCACGAATGAGAAACTGAGGCTTAAAAAGATGGACTTGCCTAAGGCCACACTGCTAGTTAATGGAGAAGCTGGGAATAGGATTTCAGTCTCCTAACTCTAAATTATACATATTCAGTGTGTTAAATATTTTTAGGAATGTAAATAATATTCTCACATGGAGGAATAACGTTGTGGTAAATCGTACAGATTCCCTTTTCTAGGTCCCAGGGCTCAGGGATCAGCAGGAGGGGTTGGAGGACCCAGAGGACAAGCACTGGCTTGGGTGTAGGGGTAGGTTCTGATGTTCGCCGAGGATTTCAGCTGAGGAGAAGACCAAACGTTCTCCTGAAATGAGCAAAAGTGAGGGATCAAATTGGTTTCTGGTTTGGCAGTTTAATAGCTGATTGTTCTGGGTCAATTTTACTGAATGTCATTAAAACTTCTGTATTTTCATCTATGAGATGGGTCCAAAACCAACATTCATCTCCGATGACTCTCGTGAGGGTTAAATAAGACGGTATGTATGAAGTGCTAAGCAAACACCCGGCACACAGTTCCGTGTCTAGAAATGTCAGCTGTCGTCCTCCTCCATCCTCTCCGTCTTGATCGTCAGGACCAGCAGCAGCAGCATTTTCCCTCCTCCCCCCCTAACCTGGCCTGCTTTGAATCCTCAGCTGATTTTAGAATTCAACTCACCTCTTTTCTTTTATGGAAAGCTCTACCTTCACTTCATTTAGTTTCACCAAGGTAGGTATTGTTCCTTTTTAACAGATCAGGCAACAGGCTAAGATTAAATCCTTTGTTCATGATTACGCAACCAGTAAAGGGTGGAAGTAGAACATTAAACCTAACTTTTTTTATCTTTTCACTTTGTCTGTCTCTGGTGAGAAACTGTAGGGTGGAATGTGACGATGAGAGTGAGGAGCGGGAGAGGCAGCTGGGCGTCGGCTCTGCCTGGCGGATATGTGTGTCAGGATGGGGACACGGGGCAGACCCTTCTTGTCCGTGCGGTTCTACAAGCGTTACCCATGTACGATCAAGATTTTTTCCTCTACATAATCAAAGGAGATGAGCTTAAAATCTGGCGAAATGGAAGAGATGCTATTTGTCTCAACAGAAAACCCTCTAATAAGCCCCAGGAAAAAAAGTCAAGGTGAGACAGGAACGTGCGTGCCCCTGAGAGGAGTACCTACACTGAGAACGTGACCCATCCAAGCAAAGAGACATGGGCCCTTAGGAGATGCCATGCATTCTGAATGTTTCAGACCCTTCACTTAGGTAGAAAACCAGTGGTTCATGCTTTCTTGTCTGTTCTTGGGATATTCAGGACGAATTTGGTAACCATTAGGACCCTTCCTGTAAAACGATCCTCTGTATCATCACAATTAGTTGATTTGGAGTGATTTCTAATCACACAATTAGAACTTCCAGCGATGAACAGAGAAATTCTACTTAAAAAATTAATGAGTAAAACACAAGCCAGACAGAGCCCAGAGATCCTTCTCTATTCACACACCTCAGGACACGCACAGTGAAGAGACCAAGGGTCCTCACATTCCCTGGCATTCTCTGGTAAGCCATCATTTCCTTACATGTAAAGTGGTAGTGATAATACTAAACTCATAATGTATGCAATATACTTAGCTCTGTCCTGGCACATAATAAATGCCCAGGAAAGTGGCACCCATCCTCTTCTGCTTACATCCTTGCCGAGAAGTGTTCCAGTGTGGCAAAGGGCACAACTCCGCCGCCCCCCCCCCCGCCCACAACTCTGCCACCCCATTCAGTCACCTGCCTCTTTGGGGTGTAGGTATTAGAATAGCCTTTGGGCCACCTGTAGCTTTAGGATTGGGTAAACATGTAAGAAACATTCTCTGTCTTCCTACTACCTTGAAGGTACTTTCTTTGACTATACCCAGATTATTAATTGTATCAGTAAACTCATGAGAACTGTTCATCAAATCTAAAAATTACATTAAGGCAGGAGAAATGGCAAACACATTTAAAGAAAGAATTTCAGGGGCGCCTGGGTGGCTCAGTTGGTTAAGCGGCTGCCTTTGGCTCAGGTCATGATCCCAGGGTCCTGGGATCAAGCCCCACATCAGGCTCCCTGCTCAGTGGACAGCCTGCTTCTCCTTCTCCCTATGCCTGCCTCTCTGCCTACTTGTGCTCTCTCTCTCTAGCTCTCTGTCAAATAAATAAAATCTTAAAAAAAATTTTAAAAAAGAAGAATTTGAACCATAAAAATCTCCATAGGTTTTCAAAATGAATAGAATCTAAAATGACAGAACATGATTGAGACAAGTATAAGGTCCTTCATTTGAGTCCAAACAAATCCCAAATGCAGGAAGATCACCTGAAGAAAAAACAAAACAAAACAAAAAACTTGGACTTTTTATTTGAAATTAAACTCAATTTAGTTCATACTGTAATATTTCTGCCAAAAGAGTGGAGGTAATTGGCCTAACATAAAGACACATGACTTGTAGTCTAGAATGATGGCCATGGTCCATTCAGTATTGCTTCATTGACCAGACTACCAGATCTGGCACCAGGTGACAGATTTTAGCCTTTTATCCTTATTTCAAGAATAAAAAGAGATAGTAAATTCTGTTACACTAGGGTTGTTCAGGTGTCAGCTAAATGAAGACTTGACTGGGGCATTCATTGCTAAGGAAACTCAAGTATCAGATGCCATTAAGGTCCCTTTCAACCAAAAAACATCCTTCTGGTAATTTGCTGTCTCTTAAGGCCAACAATCTTATCTGAGCACACACTTGATCCCTTTATAACTTTTCCAGGAAGTGAGCAAATAGATAAAAGAATCCAAGGTCACAGATGTAGGTTTCTTTGTTATTTTGAGTAACAAGCTTCCCTGGGTCTGACTCTCATTGCCCCCAAGTTTGGTTCTTTCTCAAAGAAAACTGTCTTCCAAAAGGAGGTATGACCTGGCTTTTCTAGACCCTGCAGACATCTTAGTCATTTCTTCCTCTGGGCTTGTGTTCAGCAGCCCCTGCCCTTTTGAATGACCCAATATCCTCTTTCCACCAGTCCATCACCTCTTTCAAAATCTGGCTTCATGCTGGCCTCCTCTAAGTGAACTTCCTGGTTTCTTATATTCTTCTAAGCTTCTCAAGGACTCTGTAATACACCCACACTTGCTTACATATCACCTATGAATCATTCTCCAGTTGTTTCATGTTTCTGTGACTCTCCAACTGAATTCTAAACTCCTAAAGGGCAGTGAACCTCTGTCAATGGAGATAAAAAGGAGAACAGCTCTGGATTTTCCTAATGATCACAAAACACTGGGCACAAAGCACCACTGGGGGCCTAAGACCCATCAAACAGCAGTGAAATTCCACTAGGATTAAGGTTAGATGGAGCAATCCAAGTTTTGAAAGATCAGAGACATTCACATTCTGTTCTGAGTAGTTCAACAGTCCTTCCAAATCACCAGGACTGCAGACATAAAAGTTTCATCTAGCCACTAGCTTTAGTTGAACATATCACAGGTTACTTAAAGTGCAATTTATTTTTAATAGAAAAATTGATTCTGGAATGAAACATGAAGTAGCCTTTTTTTTTTTTAGTAGTAGACTAACCTTTTAAAGAATAGCATTCTTGCCCTAGAGAGGGGCATAAAAGTTTAAAAGGTTATTTTCCACATTACACATAACCCGCATGCTCACCTCTATTTCTTTGCTGGATTTGCGCTCACGGTGCCTGTGGTGCTAACTCCCTGAAAATATCGGCTCCATTAATGCATAATTTACTTTTCTTTACTTGGCAAAGTGAAGAGCCTATCTTTCAAAGGAAATTCAAGCTTTTGTAATTCATTACCTACTCCATGAAACGTGATGACATGGAATTTTCCCTTCAAAACGAGAATGAGCCAGGCAAGTGCAATGCTGAAAAAAGGTCTCTTCTGACCTACCCAGAGGAGTTGGTTTCTCCCTGATGTGAGTTCCTATGGCATTTTTAACTTACTGCTCTGCTTAAACTTATCATGGCTGATCATAATTATTTGTTTACCTGTCTGTCTCACCTATTTCTTTTTTTTTTTTTTAAAGATTTTATTTATTTATTTCACAGAGGGAGAGAGATCACAAGGAGGCAGAGAGACAGGCAGAGAGAGAGGGGGAAGCAGGCTCCCCGCCAAGCAGGGAGCCCGAAGTGGGCCTCGATCCCAGGACCCTGAGATCATGACCTGAGCCGAAAGCAGAGGCTTTAACCCACTGAGCCACCCAGGCGCCCTGTCTCACCTATTTCAACTGGGAATTCCAAGAGAACAAAAATCCTGTCCCATCCATCTCTTTGTAACCTCATGTTGTGGGTGCTGTGGTGTGCCATCCAGATCCCTCTCAGGACAAGGCTCCCATTTCTCTAGCTTCTGGGATCGCTGCCTACTGTGAGCTCACAGTCGAGTGTCTTTTCTGGAATTGCACATAGCTGAACAAAGCTGCCCTGCCCAAACATTCACCCTCATCCAACAACTGGTCACTGTGAACAAAGGCCTAGCCTCACTACCTCAGTTTAGGGTAACTCTGAAGGCTTTCCCTGCACCCAGTCTCTGTGCCATCAGTCAAGTCCTCGTTTGCAACTGCATCACAGCTCAAATCCCAGCTCTTCTGCCTAGCCCTGCTTTCCCTATTCCCTCATAGATATTCCTGGAAGCCCCCCCCCCCCGCAAATTTTCTGCACACAAGTCTCCATCTCAATTTCTATTTCTCAGAGAACCAAACTTAAAGATATCCAGACCCCAGCACAGTGTTTAGTGCACAGTACCATTAAAACTTGGTAAAAGAATGAGTGAATGAAGTACATAGGAAATTAACAAATAACAACAATTATACAACATTTCACTCTCATTGCTCTCTCTGCCCCATCCTCTGTAAGGCTGTGACCCTTAGCAGTTAATGTAGACAATATTAACTGAGCTTCTATGTGCTAAGTGCTAGTGAGTCAGAGATAACTCAGGCTCTCCTTGACTTTCAGCACCAGCACCCATCTCTGGAAGGATACTGCCTCACGTGCTGTACAGCCAGGTTTTATGTTCCTTGCAGGTGAGGTCACTGTAGTAGTGATTCCATTTACATCTCTGATATAGAATTACATCCCTAAGCATTTTACATTTACTCCTAGCTTTTCCTATGTAACATAACATGGAGACTTTGAGAATGGAATGACTATGATTCCTTCACCTTCAGAATGGATAACTGATTCTTAGTTTTCTTTTTAGAAAATGATAAGGGGAAAGGCCAATGGAGTAGCCTAAGAATGAAGACTGTATTTGGCACATAGAAGAGCAGAGTAGGGTATTCAAGAACTTCCAGGAATAACATAGACTCGTTAGACTTAGGAGCTAGAAAAATCCAGAAATCCAAATGTTATAGTTAGGAATCCCTATGTACAGAGAACAGAATATTTTTTAGTCAAAGCAGGCTGTATAGGTTCCAAAACTCTTAACCAAAGCAACACTCAGCATGAAAGAAAGTTATAGCCTAGTCAGTGGTGTTAACACATATGAAACAAAAATATGGAAATCAGAGGGGGAAAGTCTGTTGAGACTAGAAAAAGGGGAGCCACAAAAGACATGCCAGTGAATGCCTGGTGAGAAGCCAGAATTCTCATACTCACCCCGTAGGATTAAAAAGACCATCCCCTGTCGTAGATGTTAATGGAGGCCAAGTAAAGAACCTGGACTTCTAACCCTGCTTGGTAATAATGAGCTTCCCATGGTTCCATGAAGCTAACTCTTAAATTTGAATTACTTTTGGCACATGATAGGTGTACATTAGACTTCTTTTAATCTGTCAGAGTGGTGTCAGAGAAGGAGACTAAAACAGTTTAAATTAATATCCACAGTGTCAGAACAATAAAAAAATGTCTAGGTTTCCTTTAAAAATCTCATATCATGAACCAGAAATACATGAAACTGAATGAAAAAGACAATTAATTGATGCCAACACAGAGATAAATGAGATGATAGAATTACCTTACAAAGATTTTAAAGCACACATAATAAAAATCTTCAATGTACAATTATGAACACCCTTGAAATAAATGAAAAAGTCTCAGCAAAAAAAAATGTCTCAGTAAAGTAATACATATGAAGAACTAGTACAATAACTAAAATTTAAAACTCAGTAAATGGGCTTAACAGCAAGAGAAGGAGAAAGAGAAAAGAATCAGTGAACTGGAAGATAGAACAACGTAAATTACCCAATCTCTACAACAGAGATAAAATAGAAAACAAATGGATAGTCTCAGGAACATGTGAAACAATAACAAAAGGTCTAACATTTGTGTCATCAAAGTTGCAGAAACAGAAGAGATAGAGAACAGGGCTGAAAAAACAAATAATGACCAAAAACCTCCCAAATTTGTCAAAAGACATAAACCTACAGATTCAAGAAGCTAAATAATTCCCAAACAAGATAAACCCACAGAAATCTATAAGACACATCATAATCAATTTTCTGAAAACTAAAGACAAAGAAAACTCAGGGTACCTGGGTGGCTTAGTTGGTTAAGTGTCTGCCTTTTGCTTAGGTCATGATCCCAGGGTCCTGGAATCGAGCCCCAGGTCAGCTGGCTCCCTGCTTATTGGGGAATCTGCTTCTCCCTCTTCCAGTACCCCTCCCCAAACCAACCCAACCCCTGCTCATGCTCTCTCTCTCAAATAAATAAAATCGTTTTTTAAAAAGACAAAGAGGGACGCCTGGGTGGCTCAGTTCGTTAAGTGGCTGCCTTTGGCTCAGGTCAGGATCCCAGAGTCCTGGGATCGAGTCCTACATCCAGCTCCTGGCTCAGCAGAGAGCCTGCTTCTTCCTCTCACTCTCCCTGCTGCATCCCCTGCTTGTACTCTCTCTCTGTCAAACGAATAAAATCTTTTTTAAAAAGATAAAAATGACAAAGAAAACTCTTAGAAGTGTTGAGAAATGAATGCTATCCGAGGGAATAGCAATGTGAATGATAGCAGATTCTTATTTGAACCCATGGAGGTCAGAAGGAAGTGGTATGACATTTTTCAAGTGTTTAAAGAAACCAGAATCCTATATCCAGTAAAGCAGCCTTCAGGAATTAAAGGGAAATCAAGAAATTTTCACATGAAGGAAACCTAAGAGAATCTTTCTCTAGCAGATCTATCTTAAAAGAATGGCTAAAGAAAGTTCTCTAAACAGAAAGGAATTATAAAAGAAGGAATTTTGGACATTAGGAAGGAAGGAAGTCCACAATAAGCAAAAATAGGGGTAAATACAATAGCCTTCTCCTATTGAGTTTTCTAAATTAGGTTACTGACTGAAGCAAAAATTATAGTACTAATTCAGTTCTAAGTGAACATAGAGGAAATATTTAATACAATTATGTTATAAATGGGGACACAGTGGTACTTTAACCAATTTGGCATTTGGTATTTGCACATGACATGATTTTCTTCATAGAGATATCAAGGAATCTACAATCAATCAATAAAATAAAATAAAATAAAATGCCCACAAGAGCTAATCAGTCCATCAATTTCAGGATACAAAATAAGTGTATAAAAATTTGTGCTTCTTTGTACTAGCCAAGAACATGTGGGCACAAAATTAAAAATACAATATCATTTACAATCAGTCAAAAATATTTAGGTGTAAATCAAACATTTACAGGATTCATATGCTGAAACCTACAGAATATGGTGAAAAAAATAAAGATCTAAATAAATGGAGGGATATATAGTTTTCATGAATTAAGACTTAACGTAGTAAAGATGTCAATTCTTCCCAAATGAAAGACAAGTTTAACTCAATTCAGTCAAAATCCCAGCAAGGTATTTTTCCTAGTCATAGGTAAGATTATTCTAAAATGTATTCAGAAAGACAAACTAGAGTATCTAAAACAGTATTGAAAAATAAACTGTGAGGAATTGGTCTACTGGGTTATAAGACTTATTATATAGCTGTAATAATCAGATTTATGGTTCTGATATATATATAGAGAGAGACACACAGATAAGAGAACAGAAGAGAGAACCTAAAGTAGACCTACCCACAAAAATATGTGCACTGGTATTTGGTGAGGGTGAAAAAGCAATCCAGTGGAGGAAGGCCGTTCTTCAAAAAATTGTACTGGAGAAAAACAACAACAGCAGCAACAACAACAAAAACACTTCAATCTCCGCCTCCCCTCATACAAAAATTAACTCAAAATGGATCACAGACTTTAATGTAAAACTTTAAACTACAATACC
This sequence comes from Ailurus styani, assembly GCA_002007465.1. Classification (NCBI taxonomy): domain Eukaryota; kingdom Metazoa; phylum Chordata; class Mammalia; order Carnivora; family Ailuridae; genus Ailurus; species Ailurus styani. Next base: position 545,829 of record LNAC01000389.1, on the reverse strand, counting down.
TTTAGAAAAAAATTGTAGAAAACCTTTAGGATCTAGGGTTAGGCAAAGAGTTCTTAGATTTGACACCAAAAGCATGACCCAAAAAACAAAATGATAAATTTGACTCCATCAAAATTAAAAACATTTGCTCTGTGGAAGACCCTGTTAGGAGAATGGAAAGACAAACTACACAAGGAGAAAACATTTGCAAGCCACATATCCAACAAAAAACTAATACCTAGCCTAGAAGAAGTACAGATGGTCAACAGACATATGAAAATATGCTCAACATCACTAATCATTATTAGTGGGAATATAAAATGGTACAGCCTTCTGGAAAATAGTTTGGCAGTTTCTAAAAAGCTAAACATACAACTAGTATATGACTTGGCAATTATATTCCTGGCATTTAACCCAGAAAAAGAAAAATGTATGTTCACAACAACCTATAGCCATATTCATCATTGTATCAGCCATAGTCATCATAGCCAAAAATTGGAAATAACTCAGATGTCTGTCAATGAGTGAATGGTTAAACAAATCCTAGCACATCCATACTCTTGAATATTATTCAGCGGTAAAAGGGAACCAACTAATCACACATATGACAACCTGGATAGGTCTTCACAGAATTTTGCTGAGTGAAAAAAGCCAATCCAAAAGTTATATACTGTAATGGTTGCATTTATATAATATTATTTAAAGGATAAAATTGTGGAAATGGAAAACAAATAAATGGTTGCCAGGAGTTGAGGAGAGGTAGGGGAAAGTGGAGGAAATAGATGTGGCTATAAAAGGACACCTGGGAGATCTATGTGGTGATGAAATTTTTCTATATTTTTACTGTATCAATGTCAATATTCTGGTTGTGTGTTGTTCCATAGCTTTGCAAGATGTTATCATTGGGGAAAGACACTAGATTTCTCTTTATTATTTCTTCCAACTACATGTGAACTTACAATTATCTCAGAATAAGATGTCCAATTAATAAAGGGGAACAACATTGGATTTGTTAGTGATTTCTTGGATATGACATCAAAGGCAATGGCAACAAAAGAATAGACAAATTAGACTTAATAAAAATTGTTAAATGTTGTGCATTAAAAGACACTGTCAAAAGAGTAAAAAGACAACCCAGAAAATGGGAGAAAATATTACAAATCATATATCTGATAAGGGAGGATTAATATCTAGAATATATAGAGAAATCCTTCAACTTAACAAAAAATAGTAACCCAATTCAAAAATGGGCAAAAGGCTTGAATAGACATTTCTCCAAAAAAGATATATAAATGCCCAAAAAGAACATGAAAAACTGACATCACTAATCATTAGAGAAATACAAATCAAAACTAAAATGAGATACCACCTCACATCCATTAGGATGAGTAGTATCAAAACAAAACAAAACAAAACAGGGCACCTGGGTGGCTCAGTGGGTTAAAGCCTCTGCCTTCGGCTCGGGTCATGATCTCAGGGTCCTGGGATCAAGGCCCACATTGGGCTCCATGCTCAGCAGGGAGCCTGCCTCCTCCTCTCTCTCTCTGCCTGCCTCTCAGCCTACTTGTGATCTCTCTCTGTCAAATAAATAAGAAAAAACAAAACACAAAAACCAAACAAGAAAATAACAAAGATATGGAGTAATCAGGACCTTTGTGCATTGTTGGTAGGAAATATACAATAGTATAGCTACTATGAAAAACAGTATGGTGTCCCTCAAAAAATTTAAAGTAAAATTATCATATGATACAATAATTCCACTTCTGTATACATACCCAAAAGAACTGAAGGCAATGTCTCAAATTTGTACACTCGTGTTCATTGCAGCATTACTCAAAATAGCCAAAAGGTGGGAAAAATCCAAGCGTCCATTAATAGCTGAATGGATGAACAAAATGTGGTATTTAATACAATGGAATATTATTCTGCTCTAAAAAGGAAGGAAATTCTGACATATGAAACAAAACATTGATAGCCTAAGGACATTATGCTAAGTGAAATAAGCCAGTCATGAAAAGACAAATACTGAATGATTCCACTGATATAAGGTATCTAGCACAGTCAGATTCAGAGAGACAAAAAATAGAATGGTGATTTCCAGAAACTGAGAGTCAGGAGGGGAATAGTGTGTCACTGTTTAGTAAGAACAGTGTTCCAGTTTTGCAAAGAGTTCTGAAGATGGATGGTGCTGATAGTGGCACAACAAAATTAATGTACCTAATGCTACTGAACCATACACTTAAAAATAGCTAAAATGGTAAGTTGTGTATTTTACCACAATAAAAAAAATTGAAAAATAAAATGAGGAAGTCCCAGGCCTTATTAATGTTTAGTCATACCCATCTAGACATGGAGAAAAAAGTATACTTGAATGCACTTGGCTAAAACTGGGATATGTACTCAGGCTTTTCCAGAGGTGTGATGACCAGCCCCTCCAAACTATCCCACTCCCCTCTGTTCTCAATGTATGCTCACCATGCAGTTGTTTTTCTCTGTTCCTCCTTTATCTTTTTAAAGAAAAATTGTATATACTTTAGAACATGATTTGCTATACATATACATAGTGAAATGATTGCTATAGTCAAGCTAATTACCATATCCTCTCCTCATAGTTAACCATTTTTTGTGTGTGATGAGAGCACCTGAAATCCATTCTCGTAGCAAATATCCAATATTCAATATATATTATTAACTGAAGTCATCAGGCTATACATTAGATTTCTAGGTGTATTCATCCTACATAACTTCAGCTTCGTACCCTTTGACCAGCATTTCCCCATTTCTCTACTTTGCCATCCCTAATAACTACACTCCTCTGTTCTATGTATTTGACTTTTAAGATTCCACATATAAGTGAGATCAGTATTTTTCTGCATCTGACTTACTTCATTTAGCATAGTGTCCTCCAGGTTCATTCATGTTGTCACAAATGGCAGGATCTTCTTGTTTCCTAAAGCTGAATAATAGTCCACTATATCTATATAGATATATCTCACAATTTCTTTGTCCATTCGTCCATCAATGTACACTTGGACTGTTTCCGTACCTTGATTACTGTGAATGATGCTGCAGTGAACATGAAGATGCAGGTATTTCTTTGATATCCTGCTTTCCTATCCTTTAGTTGTATACTCAGAAGAAGGATTGCTGGATCCTATCTATTTTAGTTTCTTAAGAAAACAGTAGAGAGGTTTTTGCGATTGAGTTGTGAGTTCATGTATATTTTAGATATATTTAGATATTTATCTATATGTGGTTTGCAAATATCTTCTCCCGATCCTCAGGTCACCTTTTAATTTTGTGGTTAGTCTCCTTTGCTGTACAGAAGCATTTCAGCTGCTGTAGTCCCACCTGTTGACTTTTTACCATGCAGCTTTCTGATTTGAGTGGCTCCACAGGTGAGCTTTCCACAGGGAGGAGACTCTGCCTATAGACCTAAGTGGCCCAGGCCCCATGGCAGTTATGAATCTCCCTATAAATGAACATACTGGTACATTCTGTGTGTATGTGGCAGCCTCTTGGGAGAGAACTTGAACCCCCACTGTGCCCACTCCGTTCTGGGTGCCCTGAAGAGCCAGAGTCTGGAACTGCCAGCTGAAGGCCACTTCTTGGACTGCAGTGCCCTCATCCCAGTGCTGCTACCCCTGCATTCGGTATAGCCAGCCACCCTTGCTTCCTGCCTTTCTGTCCTGTGTTTTTGGCTTTAACTGATACAATAATATAGAAGGCTGGCTCTGTGGGAGCACTGCAGCCTACATCTTTTATCCTAAAAACAGAGAAATCTGCCTTTGAGATAGTAAGTCACAGCCTATGGCTTGCTTTTTCACGATTGATTTGTGAATTCTTTGCCATAGTTATAATTCCTTTCTATTCTGGATTACCTGGCAGCCAACATTATGTCCCACATAGACACATGCATATATCATATGCAAAAATATATTTCCTTATTTCTATATCTTTTCCTTTTCCACCTATGTGCTGATGTATAGAGACTCAGAGTCTGATAATGCTCAGCACTTGCCAATTAAGTGCATTATTGGCAATAATTCCCATCTTTCCAGGTCTTTATATGTTACATTAAGTTCAAACCTGGCAACTCTCCTCCCTGACACCTACTGATGTGTAAGTGACTCGCGCAGAAACCAGACAGAGGTGGCATGGGCATTTAAACCTACCCTGCCCAGTAGCATGTGCTACGCAGGCACTCCAGTGCCTAGGGACTGACTCACAGACTGAGGCCTTCTGGGGCTTTAGATTTTTCTTACCCAGAAAACAGGATCAACACCACCGCCACCATGAATTATTCAACACCTGCCTGGGCTACTCCTTCGTGAACAACAAAATAATGGAAACTGACAAAATTGATTTGTGGTGAATTTTTAGTAAAGCCAAGTTCATGGCAAGTGAGCAAGAGCAAGCAGGGCTCAGAGGAACTTGACCACAGAAACCGTCAGCCCACAATTCCCCTGGAACATCACTACCTGGTCAATAGCATAGCCAGGCCAGAGGACTTGCACAAGTTTCCTTTTCATCTGAGGGTTTGGAGGAGATGAATACTGTCTCCCACTGAAAAAGCACAGTCACTTGGGCTCACCAAACCAGCTCCTCATCTGGAAGGATGGATAAGACCAAGCCTTTCATGAAGTATTTGAATTACTAGATAATCACAAACTCAATAACCAAATCTCTAAACACAAGTTCAGCTGCTTAGCAGCGTGCTAAGAAAGAAAGGCTTCAATTCAGCATATTTCGAATTTTGCATTAGGGCTTCACTAATTAAAAGGAAAAAAAGTATTGACACCATGTCTAATCCTTCCATTAATCTTCCTCAACATATATTCTGCTGCCTGTTATTATATAATCATTAAATGTAAAATATTAAACTGGACATTTGACTTTATTGATCACTTTGTGGGCTAAGGATACAGCAAATAGTTATCTGCCAAAACAGATTCATTGATTGGGATGTCATTGGAAGAGCTGAAATTGACACATAGTTGATCATTATTCTAGTGTACTGTTTTTATCAATTATTTTGTCTCATTCTCTTTCTCATCAAGAGTTGTGTATTTATAGTTTGTTTCTACTTAAAAAATTCAAAAAGCAGACTTTTTACCCTGAAACCAGATGGGTGGTTTTCTGTGTAAATCAGAAACTGCATTTAAGTATACGGACTTAGTTTTGTAGACTTGAACATTTTATCTATTTTAATAATAGGCAACTTTGGACTGGTATTTTATCTCTCTGCACCACAGTTTTTCTATTTGAAAAATAACCTTACCTCTTCTGGATGTTTTTTCTTCCTTACTCTGTTTGTTCCTTCAGCATTTAAATTCAAAACAGTTTGCTAAACAGGTGTGGGGCCTTTGCAATGTTCCAGGCATTTTGCAAGATGCTGAGGATACCAAGATAGGTAAAACAGAGTCCCTGCCCTCAGGCGAGTTTATAGTCTAGTGTTAGGAAACTGGCCTGCACCCAAATAAAGGGTGCGGAAGATTCTAAGAAGGTGGAGGCAGAGGGTGAGCAATAATTGCGACTAGGCAGCCTTCTAATTCATTCTGATGCAAGATAAGTTGTTTCTAAATCCTGTGCTAGCAACAGGGTCAAAGTCACCTACTATAATCTCACCATGGAGCATGGGAAAGAAATAGGGATTACTTTTAAATGTTCTTAGGGCTCACAGGTTTCAGAATTTAGCAGCTGATTTCATGCATGATCTCTAACACGACCAGAGTTTCATGGAATTCCTTTCTTGGAAGTCATTTGTAGAGAAGTCCTAATGTGGTTTGCCTGACTCCCATTTGTTTAGGTCATGGATATACAGTTGAGCAATAGAACTTCTGACACATAGTTCTTTTCTTTGTTACTTTTATATTCCTGTGGACAAGCAACATGACTTCAATTTTTTTTTAACTCTTTCCACCTCTTTGTGTCTCTGCATTTAGTAGGTATTTAATAAAATAAAAGCTTCTTGTGAGGTAGCAGGTAGTGTCCCACTTGAATGACCCAGCTTCCATGGAGCTGAGTTCTAAATTTCAATTAGAACATTTGTGGCACATGGTAGATGTACTATTAAACTTCTCTGAGTTTACCTGGGACAAAGCATCTCAGGTCACCTTCAATAATGGGGGCTTGATGGTTGACGAAAGTAATGGGTAAAACTGAAATCAATTTCACTGAAGCATCTTTCCAATGTTGACATGGGACACAGCATGGTGTTGTGGAAACAGCATTGTACACAAGTTAGGTCTCAGTGGGTTTTGTTCTTGGTGACCCTAGGAAGTAACCTACCCTTTTTCAATGAAGTGGTTGGGCCAGATACTCAGGGAAGGCACTTCTCATTCTGAAGTTCCACCACGCTGTTCTGTCTTGAGTTAGGTAGACCAGTTGTTAGCCTTCACAAGGGCAATTAAAAGATAAGGCAATGGAGTCAAATTGTATTTTTCAAGATAGCAATTACAGGAATTCACAGACTTACACAAGTGCTTAAATCTCTTTGTTCCTACCTAGTCCAATTCAACAGACTTGATGGCTTCTTGTTTCATGTATTTGGCAAAGGAAAGAAAATGATTTGCTATTAATTTGTCATGACTTAGGCTTTGGAAAGTACTTGGGAGGGGGAAACATTCTTTTTTGAATTTTCAAGTAGATCTGTAGTATGTTTTTCTGTATCATTACAGAACTTGGAGAGGATTTTTTGGTCTAAAACTCCAATATTTTTAAGGTAGAGGGTCTCAAATTTTTTTTTAAGTCTACTTAGAACTGTGAACTATTTCCTAGAACAATGATGGAGCTCATAAGTACAACATTTTGCCTACAATTTCAGGGTAGTAGGAAGGGTACAGGCGGCCAGGTTAGGAATCTCTCCCCCAGGCCTCTTGTAGAACCAGGGTTTGCTCTAATGTGAATACTTTTGCGCCACTTGACAGCTGTGCCATGACAAATAATTTGCTTAACCTTTTTGATCCCCATTGGAAACAAAGGAATAATAACATCTACTTGCAATTGGTTAGGAGCATTAGCATTATTAGCTAATGTAAGTAGAGCACCTTGCACTGTGCATGTTTGCTCACTACATGTTTTCTTCCCCTTTCTCATTTCTCAATCTCTGTCAAACTCACCTAACAATCTCACCTTTTGCATTTTGGAGTCCTAACCCTTTTTGTATTTTCCATGTTCCTCTTTACTACCACCTCCAACTTTCTACTTTAAATTACTATTTGTATTGTTCAATCTTATATAATACACTGGATTTCTTTCTTTTCGTTTTAAAAATTTCTACTATTTAGGAACAGCACCATTGTGCTTCTTTTGCCAAAATGGGGTTCATTTTTAATTCTCCAGATTTGCTACTTCTGAGGTAAAGCCTTAGTCATATTAGCATGGCCCAGAATTTCCCATTTTAAATCTTTCCTGGGGCTGAAAATTAATCTTTCCTTAGGCAGTACCTAAAGGGTATGAGTATTGAGTGATCTAACAATCAATTAAATACTGGCTGAGCTTCAGTAAAGAAACCATCTCTCTACGCAAGAAGAGACCATGGTAATGCAGGTAGAATTCAGTAATGTTAAACTTGCCTGGGCTCCATAAGGAATGCTGGATAACCAGGGAAGCTGCTGGGACCCAAACTGAGTGGGTAACCTTGGGCCTCCAGAGTGTATGAGACAGAATGGAAAACTAACACTTACTGAGCAACAATTATGAGCCTGGTGGATATCAGAGGTTGCAGTATGGAGGCCTACAGCCCAGAGGTGTGGGATTTTCTCTATGTTTTAATAAATCATAGATCTGTATTTAAACTGGGTGATGGGCACGTGATGTGATTAAACACTGGGTATTATACACAACTAATGAATGACATCAAAAAGAAATGATGTACTATATGTTGGCTAATCGAATTAAATTAAAAAATAAATAAAAGCAGGAACATTGTATGTATATCATCATACATACACACAAGGATCTTGTGGCTTCTGAAAAATCAGAGTATTTGGCAACACTGGGCTCAAATTCTTACATGGCAACAAGTTAGAGGAAACTGGGAGTCACTATCATTAGAGGTACAAGCTCTCAATTCACAATTCTTACCAATCACTTAAGGCATGTGTGTGTTCATTTCTCACCTGGTCCTCTTGCCTCTCATTTACTTTTTGGTAAACCATTAAAAATCTGACTCTCTCTCTTTCCCTATATATATCTGTGTATATGTGTATGTGTGTGTGTGTATATATACTATGTGATATATATGTAAGTGTGCGTGTATGTGTGTGTAATAAATAAGATATATATATGTATGTATATGTGCGTGTGTGTTAAATTTCTTTGATGCAGATGATATTGGCTCTGTTACAAACAAGAAAATATGAATATCCTCAACTGACTTAGGGCACAACTGAGAGGAGACAGGAAAGAGTGTTACATGTCAACTGAACTTGCCAACCTAAAGTAGCCCTAAAGGAGTAGTTCTGAACCTTTGACAATTTTGGTCCCCAGAGGATGTCTGCCAATATGTGGTGACATTTTTGGTTATCACACATGAAAACCATCTAGTGGATAGAGGGCAAATATGATGCTAAATATCCTATGATGATGTACAGAAAACCCCACTCACTCTAACAAAGAACTATTTGGTCCAACATGTAAGATCATCAATAGTGCCAAAGTTGAGAAACCCTGCCCTAGAGAGCTTTGGCCAAGCTTATAAAAGCATCTAGAGAGCCTTGTTACTGTCTTGGGAAAAACAAGGGGCTCCTGTCACCATCTATAGCAGCAAAGGAGAAGCTTCAAGCTGTCAAAATTTCCCTTCATTGAGTCCCCCTCTTCCACCCCAGAGAATCCAGTTAACATTTTAGGTGGTAGGAGACAAAGAGAACTGAAAGAACGTACTACCAACAGATCCTCACTATAGGAATTCTCAAAGACTCTTGGAAGTACTTTGGGAAGAAGGAATATGATTCTAAAAGGAAATTCTGCAATGCCAAAAGAAATGGTAAGAATGTTAAAAAGGTGAACAATACATAAAACAGTAACAATGATGTCCAATTTAGGGAGTTAAATAAATTTGAACAAAATTTCTAGACAAGAGTAGCATATAAATGAGACATGGAAATAGAATGTAAAAATTCTAAATTCCTAGGCGCCTGGGTGGCTCAGTTGGTTAAGCAACTGCCTTCGGCTCAGGTCATGATCCCAGAGTCCTGAGACTGAGTCCCACATCGAGCTCCCAGCTCCATGGGGAGTCTGCTTCTCCCTCTGACCTTCTCCCTTCTCCTGTTCTCTTTTACTCTCTCTCAAGTAAATAAATAAAATCTTAAAAAAATTTAAATTTTTTTAAATTTCTAAATGCCTTATATTGTTTGAGACAAAGATAAAGCTACTGATTGAAATTACAAATTTGTTAAGATATATAAGCATATTAAAATTTTAGGGTAATAACCAAAAGAATAAAAATAACATATATAACTTGAAAATTTATGAAGAGAAAAATTTAATGGGGAGGGGATCTCAATCCAAAAGAATGGGGTTAAAAGGAAAATCTAAAACAATTAGAGCAGGGCGCCTGGGTGGCTCAGTGGGTTAAAGCCGCTGCCTTCGGCTCAGGTCATGATCCCAGGGTCCTGGGATCGAGGCCCACATCAGGCTCTCTGCTCAGCAGGGAGCCTGCTTCCTCCTCTCTCCTCTCTGCCTGCCTCTCTGCCTACTTGTAATCTCTCTCTCTGTGTGTCAAATGAATAAATAAAAAAAATCTTTAAAAAATAAAAATAAAAAAAAAATAAAACAATTAGAGCAAGACAAAACAAATCACGATATAAAGTGGTAAAATCCAAATATATGAGTAATCACTATATATGTAAATAGACTGTAATTGTAAGTTTAGAGTTAAATTATCAGACTAGATAAAACATACAAATCCAAACTGTATAGGTGCTATATACAAGGAACACATTATAACATAAACAATTAGAAAATTTTTTAAATGAATAAAGATATGATAAGCAGAAGAAAGTTAATATAGTTATATTAATACCAGACAAATAGACTTTAAGGTAATAACATACTATAGATATGGATGATTACTAAATATTGTTTAGATTTACTAGGAAGGCACAACGATTCTAATTACTGTATACTTAACAAAGGTAGCTTCAAAACATTTAAAGTAAAAATTGATAGAAAAATGAGGAGAAATTGGTAAATATACATCTTGGTGGGAAATTTTGTCACCATTGATAGATCAGCCAAGGAATCAGTAATTTTATATAGAGTATTTGAACAATAGAAGCAACAAGTTTAGTCATACATATAAAACAGTGCTTCTGACAGCTAGAGAATACATAGTTTTTTGAGCACACAAGGAATATTTATGAAAGTTGGCCAGACTTAATGTAAATCTCAAAAGTTAAAATAAAAACTGGTATCAACTGGTATCATAAAGCCCACAATACAATTAGATCAGATATTGTTATAAATTCCTGAATATTAAAAATTATACTTCTATTTACTTCATGAGTGAAAGAAGAAACTAAATGGAAATCAGATGATGCATACTTAACAGTTTTTAAAATGCTACACTTCAAAATTAATCAGAGGACACTAACATGATACTGGAGGAAATTTATATCTTGAATGCTTATATTATGGTTTCAAAAATGGTTGAAAAAATAAGTCATGAACAAAAATGTTTAGAGAAAAAAAGCATAACAAAATAAGCAAAGTAAAATATTAAAATGTTTTTAATATTTTAAAGTATTAAAAAGGCAATAATGAAGATAAAAGCAGAGATTAAGGAATATAATAAGACTAAAGAATAATTGAGAATACCAATTAAATCACAAGTTGTTTCTTTAACAGGAGTAATAAACTATCAAGACTGAAGAAAAAAGTAAAAAAGGCACAAACAAAATATTAGGAATAGAAATGGGGCATAAATACAGAGGAAGCAGAGATTTAAAAGGTAACAAAGAATATTATGAACAAATTCAATAACACATTTGGTAAAATGTACAAATTCCTGGAAAAATACAAACTACTATAACTGTTAAAAAAAAAGAAAGGAATTCTAAATGGTCTCATTAAAAAATTGAATCAGTACCCAAATTTTTTTTTTTTAATTTAGAGAGGTGGGAAGAGTCTGAAGGAGAGAAAGAGAATCTTAAGCAGGTTCCACATCCAGCATGGAACTCAACTCGGGGCTCAGTCTCACAACCCCGTGATCATGACCTGAGCCAAAATCAAGAGTCAAACACCCAACCGAGCCACCCAGGTGCCCTCCCAAACATTTTCCCTACCAAAGAAACCTCTAAGCTCAAGAGAATTTCCAGGTAAGTACTAACAAATGTTCAAGGAACAAATGATTCATGAATTCATCATACATGAATTATTCGGCAAATTGAAAAAGGAACCATTCCCAACTCATTTTATGAGGTGAATATGTGTGTGGGTCTGTGTGTGTGGGTCTGTGTGTGTGAATATGTGTTTCTCTATTTTCTTCTAAAAATTATAAGGTTGTATGTTTCATTACGTCCCTACTTTACCTGAAACTAATGATTTATGTGTGTGTAGATATGTATATATATTTCATGTGCATATATGAATATACATCATCTTAGCACCAGTTTTTTAATATGTGTGCACATACATGTATATGTTCACATGCATGTGTATACGCACACGTGTATTTACATAGTGCTGTAAATCTGGAGGTAAAGAGGAAGTCTTTTCACTGAGGGGCACCCAGACTAGAGGGAATGCAAACAATAATATCAATAACAACAGAAGATGACCCATAATCTCCCTGGGAAGGCTAGAGAAAGAAGCCTTCAATAGAGACAAGATGATTCTTTAAGGATGAAAAGGGGTTTGTCAAATGAAGAAATGGAAGAAGAATAAAAAATAGAGGAAGACCTGTTTTAAAAGCACACACTTATCGAGGTTCCATCCAGTTCCTAATTAGAAAGATGTATCTCAAGAAAATGTTGCTGGCAAAAATATGATAAAGACATTCACTGTAAATTAAGTTCTCGCTCTCTCTTTTCTCTGGGTCTTGGAAATGACTCACTGGCTCAGCATTGAGAGCAATGGCAAGAATACTCTCTATGGTCAATGTGTGGGGGAGATGACTATCAGTTTTAAAGTTCTTAATTTTGCCATCTGAGAGAAACAATCATATTTCTAAATGGTATTTCTGTTTAGGCATCTCAAAGGTAAAAAAAAATAAGCATTTTTTAAATTTAAAATCCTTTGCTTGTATTTATAGTATTGAGTTAATTTACAGCTCTTTTATGAGACTCAGTTATGAAAATCAAACTCTTGTTCTCATTCAGTGACAGGCTCAAATGACCTGTCAGAAGACAAAATGGTTTCTTGGTAAAGTAGATTTGATAATGAAAGAATTTTTTAAAGTACTAAATTAATTATTAATTTATTGAGTATTCCAAGCTGTGGAAAGCAGGAAAATCTATCTGTAACCAAGAAATGTTTCTCTACTCAGATTGTATTTGCCATGATACATCAAATGGTCAATATGAACTGAGCATCTTTAACATATTTATATTGTCACTTGTGTATTATTTGTTACACATCAAAAATAAATGCTTGACAAAATAAGACATATCGTAAAGACTATTTACAACTGACCATAGGTGTTAAATTTTTCGTTAACTGTTTTTTTTCCTTGTTAAAACATTCATAAACCCAAGGAAGCTTCAATATTTCCTACATTCCCAACCCCAAATTCATGAGTACATTGCTAGTATTAGACTAGAATTTGCATTTATACTATTTTGAAGGATTTGCTAAGTTGTGTTATAGAGTAAATAGCTTACTGCGCTGCAAGTTAATATGTTTTTAGAAAATCAATATAAATTATATGGCACTAATAATATTTAGATCAATACCTAATATTATATTTAAGTCTCATCAACTTATAAATGCAAAACCAGAATTTAAATCCTTTCATTTATTAATCCAGGCATTCATTTTTTCATTCATTTATTTATCAGAAGTGGGTCAGAAACTTGACAAGGTACAAATGGCAATTTGTACAAACATTTTTCTCATAAGTATTTTCATGGGACCTTGACCAAACATTAGGTCAAGATCAGTGTTTCCACAGTGGCTGTGTACCTATTGCAACAGAATTATTTGAGGTCTCTGTTAAAATGCCGATTCCAGGGCCAGCTCCTCTCTCTAGTGAGAGAGGTCTATTAGTGGTCCATAGAGATTTAGTTTAATGGGTTCTCCAGATGATTCTTAAAGATTTCAAGTTTGAAACAATTTCTGGGAAAGATGTCAGAGTAGGAGGATCTTAGGCTTACCTCATCCTGTAATAGTGTAAACAACCCAGAAAATTACCTGAAGACTGGCAGAACAGACCCTCCACAGCTAAATGTAAAGAGGCCTTATCAAAGGTGGCAGGAAGGGCAGAGATGGAGTCAGGAGCCAACTTGACCCATGGGAGGGAAGAATGCAGGGGCACAGAGAAAGGAGAGGGACAGATTCCACACCAGGTATACCAGGTGCACCAGATACAAGGCTTAACTTCTTGGCTTCTTACAATCGGTGGCACTGAGTATCTGGAACTTTTAAAATCAGTGGGCTCAGCTCTGGGAGAGCTGGGGTGAGAGGAAACTGAGCCCCCACCCTTGAAGACACAGCACAAAAATAGCCCCACTGAGATACAACACAGAAGCAGCAGTTTGAAAAATGTCTGCTGTATATGGAAAGGATATTTATTTACTAATCTCAGCTCTTGCTGGAAGGGCAGGAATCTTTGGAAGACTTTTCCAAGAACAAAAGAGTTGGAGGGCAGCGCTTCCTTTCCCCAGCCCCTAGCCTAGATACATGGACACCGGCAACAACCAGTGCTGCAAGAGCATTCTCCACCTAGCTTGCTAACAGTGCCCCCACCCCAGCTGTTTCCCTGTGGCCCACTCCCTCCAGCCTGGCTCTGGCAGCTCTCCAAAGCTGCTCCAGGTCCCCTCCCGCAGTAGACCAGGGCAAACCTTTTTAATACCATGCACCCCACCACCATGTTCTCCTGCAGGCCTGCCCCTTCCAACAACCTCTCAGTAGGAGTCCATCCAAGGCAGTGCCACAGGCATGGCAGTGTGCAAGCAGCCCCAACAAGAGTCAGCATCACCCCAAAGTGACTCCTACCCTGGGGAAAGATGAAGAAACCACATATGCCAGTACGACAGTCCCAACTGTGGGCCTGAGACAGACATCTGGTCTGACTGCAGGCCCCAGCTACCAAAGAAAGCTTTTTCAGGGACAACAGAGAGGGAGCACCCTGCAGTTCAGTGCTACCACAACTCTGACAGATAGCTGACCTAACCTAACTCAAGCCAAGGTGGCCTAGACTAGCCCACTAACAACACAGGGACCAAGTCCTGCCAACAATAGGCAAAGAGAGTCATTGCAGATAACTGGACTGAAGGCAAATGTCACTTAGTCATAACTATAGGCCCCATACAATGCACATAGGAGACACCCCTGAAATGCCAGTTTCTGGTGAACAAGGGACATTGCACAGCAGAGCACTATAGACCTCTTCTTCATAAGGCCACTACTTTTTTTTTTAATTAACATATAATGTATTATTTGTTTCAGGGGTACAGGTCTGTGAATCATCAGGCTTGCACATTTCACAGCACTCACCATAGCACATACCCTCCCCTATGTCCATCATCCAGCCACCCCATCCCTCCTACCCCCTCCCCTCCAGCAACCCTCAGTTTGTTTCATGAGATTAAGAGTCTCTTATGGTTTTTCTCCCTCCCCAGTCCCATCTTCTTTCATTTTTCCCTCCCTTCCCCCCAAAGCCCCCATCCTCCCTCGCAAATTCCTCATATCAGAGATATCATATGATAATTGTCTTTCTCTGATTGACTTATTTCGCTTAGCATAATACCATCTAGTTCCATCCACGTCGTTGCAAATGGCAAGATTTCATTATGGCCACTACTTTCAAGAGCAAGTGATGTAGCTGACATTTCTAACACACAAAGAGACACAGAGAGCTACACAACATGACAAGACAGAGGAATACCTTCAAATGAAAGAACAGGATGAAATCACAGCAAGAGAGATAAATGAAACAAACATTAAGTACTCTGCCTGATAGAGAGTTTAAAGTAATGGTCATAAAGATACTCATTGGACTTGAGAAAGAGTGCTGGACTTCAGTGGGTCCCTCAACAAAGACATAGAAAACAAAAAAGAACCAATGAGAGATGAAGAACTCAATAACTGAAATTAAAAATATACTGGGGGGGGTGCCTCGGTGGCTCAGTTAGTTAAGCATCTGCCTTCCATTTAGGTCATGATCCTGGGGTCCTGGGATTGAGCTCCACATCAGGCTCCTTGCTTGTCAGGGAACCTGCTTCTCCCTTTCCCTCCTGCTCCCCCTGCTTGTATTTCTCTCTTGCTATCTCTCTCTCTGTGTCAAGTGAATGAATAAAATCTTTAAATATATATATATGGGGGGAGTACATAGGGTAGAGGAAGCAGAAGAATAGATCAACAACCTGGAAGACAGAATAGTGGAAAACAATCAACCTGAACAAGAGAGACAAAAAATACTGATAAAAAATGAAAAAGGGCTTAGGGAACTCGGTGACACCATCAAGTGCAACAATATTTGCATTATAGGGATTCCTGAAGGAGAACAGAGGAAAAAGAGAGCAGAAAATGTATTTGAAGAAATAATAGCTGGAAACTTCCCAAATATGGGGAAGGAAATAGAAATCCAGATCCAGGAGGCATAGAAAGACCCCAATAAAATCAACCAAAAGAGATCCACACCAAGACATATAGTCACTTTATGGTAAAAAGTAGCGATAAAGAGAGAATTTTAAAAGAAACAAGAGAAAACAGTTACATATAAGAGAAAGGGCATAAGGCAATTAGCTGATTTTTCAGGAGAAACTTTGCAGGCCAGAAGATAGTAGCATGATATCTTCAAAGTGATGAAAGGAAAAAACAAAAACCTGTGACCAAGAATACTCTATCCAGCAAGACTATCATTCAGAATAGGAGAGGTAGAGAGTTTCCCAGACAAACAAAAGTTAAAGAAATTCATCACCACTAAGCCAGCAAGAGATGTTAAAGGGGATTCTGTGAGTGGACAGGGAAGACCACAAGCAGAAGTAAGAAAAGTAGGAATTACAAAAGCAGTAAAATTAAGTATACCTATAAAAATCAGTCAAGGGATTTACAAAATAAAAGGATATAAAGTAGGACACCATATATCTAAAATGTTGGGAGGAAAGGAGTAAAAATTGAAAGAATGGAAAGCCATTTATCATGCAAATGGATGTCAAAAGAAAGTCGGGGTAGCTAAACTATATAATCATAAGGGGGATAATCCAAAAAGAAGATATAATAATTGTAAATATTCATGCTCCCAACATAAAAGCACCCAATACATAAACCAGTTAATCACAACATAAGGAAACAGTTGACAGTAATAAAATAATAGTAGGGGACTTAACATCCCATTTACATCAATGAATAGATCATCCAAATAGAAAATCAACAAGGACACAATGGCTTTGAATGATATATTATACCAGAAGAATCTAACACATATATTCAGAATATTCCTTTCTAAAACAGCAGAATACACATTCTTTTCAAGTGCACATGAAATATTCTCCAGCATAGATCACATATTAGGCCACAAAACAAGTCTCAATATATTCAAAAAGATTGAGTGCATTTTTTCCAATCACAGTGCTATGAAACTAGAAGTCAACTGCAAGAAGAAAATCTGGAGGGGCACCTGGATGGCTCAGTGGGTTAAGCCTCTGCCTTCAGCTCAGGTCATGATCTCAGGTTCCTGGGATCAAGCCCCATGTCGGGCTCTCTGCTTACCCCTCTCCCTCTGCCCACCTCTATGCCTACTTGTGGTCTCTCTCTCTGTCAAATAAATAAATAAAATCTTAAAAAAAAAAAAAGAAAATCTGGTAAGAACAGAAATACATGGAAGTTAAATAATATGCTACTAAACAACGAATAGGTGAACCAAGAAATCAAAGAGAACGTACATGAAGACAAATGAAGATGAAAACTCAACAGTTCAAAATCTTTGAGATACAGCTAAAGCTGCTCTGAGAGCAAATTTTCTAGCAATACAGGCCTACCTTAAGAAGCAAGAAGAATCTCAATAAACAACCTAATCTTACACACAAAGGAGCTAGAAAAAGAACAAAACCCAAAACCAGTAGAAGGAAGGAAATAATAAAAATTAAAGTAGAGATAAAAGAAATAGAAACCAAAAAACTCCACAATAGATCAGATCAATGAAACCAGGAGCTGTTTTTTTTAGAAGAGCAACAAAATTGATAAAGCTTTATCCAGGCACATCAAAAAGAGAGAGGGGACTCAAAGTCAGAAATGAAAGAGAAGAAATAACAACGGACACCACAGAAATACAAAGAATTATAAGAGAATACTGTGAAAAATTGTATGCCAAAAAGTTAGGCAAATTAGAAGAAATGGATAAATTCCTAGAAACATATAACCTCCCAAAACTAAATCAGGAAGAAATAGAAAATCTAAACAGACTGAAAACCAACAAAGAAATTGAATCAGTAATCAAAAAAATCCCCAACAGAGAAGTCCAGGACCAGATGGCTTCACAGGTGAATGCTATGAAAACACATGAAGAAGAATTCTACCAACACATGAATACATATTTTCCTCAAACTATTCCAAAAACTTGAAGAGGAAGAAAAACTTCCAAATTCATTCTATGAAGGCAGCATTACCCTGATATCAAAACCACTACAAAAGAAAAGAGAATTATAGGGCAATGTCTCTGATGAACATAGACACAAAAAGGCTCAGAAGAATATTAGCAAACCCAGTCCAATAATACATTAAAAAAATCATTCACCACAATGAAGTGGAATTTATTCTTGGAATTTGTTCAAGGATGGTTCAATATTTGCAAATCAATGTGATATATCAACAAGAGAAAGTATAAAAACTGTATGATGATTTCAATAGATGCAGAATATGCATTTGACAAAGTACATACATCATCCCTTTATGATAAAAACGCTTAGCAAAACTGGCTTAGAAGGAACACACCTCAGTATAATAAAGGCCACATATGAAAAGCCCATGGCTAACATCATATTCAAGGTAAAAAAACAAAACAAAACTGAGAACTTTTCCCCTAAGTTTCAGGAACAAGACAAGGCTGGCCAGTCTCACCACTTTTATTCAACATAGCACTGGAAGTCCTAGCCATCACATTTAGACAAGAGAAAGGAATTAAAGCCATCCAAATTGATAAGGAAGAAGTAAAATTTTCACTATTTGCAGATGAATAGAAATCCTAAAGGCTCCACCAAAAAAAAAACTACTGTAACAGATAAACCAATTCAGTATGGTCACAAGATACAAAATCAATATAGAGAAATCCATTTGAACAGACAACTGCACTTCTCCAAAGATATATGGTTTGCAAATGAGCACATGAAGAGATGCTCAATATCAGCAGTCACTAGAGATATGCAACTTAAAATCACAATACTATACATCTATTAGGATGACTAAAAAGACTGACCATACTAAGTTCTGATGAGGAATGTGGAGGAACTGGAACCTTCATACTCTGCTAATAGGAATATAAAATAGTACAACCATTTTGGAACACAGTTTAGCAGTTTTTAAAAAAGTTACACAGACCTCCCACATGACTCATTCATTATGCTCATAGATATGTACTCAACAGAAATAAAATCCTATGTCCACAAAAAAACTTATGTACATAGCAGATTCATTTGCAACAGTCAAAAAATTGGATACAACCCAAATGTCTATCAACAGGTGAATGGAGAAATGATACTGTATTTGCATAATGAGTACTACCCAGTTGTAAAAAGGAATGAACTACTGATATACGCAGCATGTATGAATCTCCACACAATTATACTGAGTGAAAGAAGCCAAGGAAAAAAAAAGAATGCATTCTGTATGATTCCATTTATAGAAAATTCTAGAAAATACAAACTAATCCAAAGTGACAGAAAACAGGTCAGTTGTTGCTTGAGGGACCAGGGAAGGGTGAGGGGGGTGAAGGGGAGCAGGAGGGAGGAAGTACAAGGGAAACAAGTAAACATTTGGAAGTGACTAATGTGTTCATTATCTTGATTCTGGTGATAGTTTCACAGGTATATACATATGTCAAAACATCAAATTATGCACTTTAAATATGTGAAGTTGTGTATCAATTATAACTCAGTAAAGCTGTTAAAATAATTTAAATGGTGGGAAGAGAGCAGTGATAAATCAGGCTAAGTGATTACTATTAATAAGCCCTGGGACCTGAAACAAAAGATTAGAAAAAAACCATTTTGTTGCTCATGTCAAGTGGTGCTGTTTCCATCTTAACATTAAAAAAAAATAGTAATCAAGGGCCGGGGACGTCCTCTGATTCTACTGCTGTCTGAACACTGGACATCTAGTACTTTGTAACAGTGAAAACTTTTAAAGACTTGGGGCACACGTGTGGCTCAGTTTGTTAACTGTCTGCTTTCAGCTCAGGTCATAAACTCAGAGTCCTGGGATTAAGCCCTGCATTCGACTCTCTGGTTGGCAGGGAGGCTGCTTCTCCCTCTCACTCTCCCTTTGTGCGCTCTTTCTCTCAAATAAATAAATAAATAAATAAGCAATTCTAAAGACTCTATTTTTGTTGTGCTGGTCAAATAAAAAATCTAGAGGACTTCCACCTCTTCTCTCTCAGGCTGGGTGTCTTCCTGCCATGTAAAAAAGAATAAATCTGAGACTACCCTTACCTGGGACACTCAAGGAAAGCTATAATGTTCTCAGATGTCTTCAGAGTCTCTAAGTCTAGTTACGCTCTGAAAATAACTGAGGTTGTGATGGAGCATTAAAACAAGAGATTTGGGACGCCTGGGTGGCTCAGTTGGTTAAGTAGCTGCCTTCGACTCAGGTCATGCTCCCAGGGTCCTGGGATCGAGTCCTGCATCGGGCTCCTTGCTTGGCAGGGAGCCTGCTTCTCCCTCTGCCTGCCACTTTGCCTGCTTGTGCTCGCTCTCTCTCTCTCTCTCTCTCTCTCTCTCTCTCTCTGACAAATAAATAAAATCTTTAAAAAACAAAAAAATAATAAAATAATAAAACAAGCTATTTTACATATGATAATGCCTATACAGATTGTTCTTGACTTCTAGCCTCATGTACATGCTCTAAATGGGAGCAAGAGCTTTCTCTTAGTATGGCCTTCCACTCTTTTTGGCTCTCTCTGCCTTTAAACATAGTCAGAGGGTTGGTTTGCCACAGAGCAATCCACTGTGTCCCCCAGGTCCAGGGACACAGATCAAGCTCTTCAAGTAGCCTTCTACACTCTGACCTTCCAACAGACAGACGTTTTCTCCTCATTTATTCCTCTTCAGACCTTTTATATTGTCAAGGTGTGCAGTGAGCTAAGATTTGTGGAGCTAGTTTTCTGGGAGGCTGCATGTATGGCCTATCCCCTTGCTTTGGCACCCATTACATTGTTCTCAGCCTCTACCCCTGGATCTTCAGCTGAAGCTGAATCAGAAAGCATTCCTATTAATATTCTCTTAGGGAATTATAGATCGTTGGCATTTTATAGCAGGAAAGAACCAAGAAGATCATGTAATTCATGTGGAAACAGGTTTTATCTCTCATTCTAAATTCAGAGGGTTGGTACGGATTGCCTGGAGTGAGAATGATCAGTGAGGCTCAGGATCAAGTTAAAGAACCCTGTCCAAGAACCTTGGCTGAGGTTGGCCAAGGCTGAGGGACAGGGCAATGATAGCTGTCTGCCACATTCCAGTCATTTCAGGATGATGAGTATATGTAAGAGGACGATTAGACGTTTCTGCTACACATTCTATGGCTTGTGATTATGTGCAAGATAAGGCTGACACTTTTTGAAAGATCAAGACTATGAAATTTGGCTCTGGTACCTATGTCCAACCTTATCTTGTGCTACCTCCCTGGCCCTTTATACATTTTGAGATCAGTAACAACAGACCACTTGTCTTTTCTTAAACTGATGATGAGCTTCTATCTCTCTATGATTTTGCTTATCATTCTTAAAGGCCATTCCCTCCAGTTAGAATAGTCTGCACCCCCAAATCCTACTAAAATGCCAGGTGTTTCATGAACCCCTCCCTAAGCCTCACAGCTCCCTCCAGTCTCCCACCACACTTGATCATGCTTCTGCTACAGCACAAATGCACCTGCCAGCTCCTCCGGGGAGAGAGATTTATGTGTTTGCAGTGACTTCTGTGACAGAGACGGCCGCATCTGTCCAAATATCACTTCTCTGCTTCCTCTTTAGTGGTAAAATCCCCAATCTTTAGCTAACTACATAAGTACTAGAATAAAAGTAAGATTTCCACGTCTCTCTTTCAGCTAGGTGTGTGGCCACATGAGTGAGTTCTGCCCAAGTGTTAGAAAAATACACTCCATACGCAACCTCTAGGAACTACCCTCTTTTTCTTGCCTTCATCTTCCCCTCCCTCTGGAATGTAGTTGTGGCACTGGAGGTGTAAGAAGACATCTGAGACCATAAGACCACATGTTGACGATAGTGGACTAACTTGATAGAGTCACCAGACAAGTCCAGGCCTGGACTGGTTACCTCCTGACTTTGTTTACCTAAGAGAAAATAAACACGCTTCCTGCTCAAGCCATTACTTTGAAGTAAATGGGACTGCTGCTCCTCTCCTTCCTCCCCATTGCACCCCATGCCGCACACTAAGGCCATAAGCTCTTTGAGGAAGTATATTCTAGCAGGCGTTTGCAAACCTGAAAATCTACATCAACCAGGCAGGTAGCATTATAATGTGTGAATGATTTGGGTCTGGGAAGGACCATGGAGCAATAAGCGTCATGGCAAATGGGAATCTCTACAAACAAAACACAATATTCAGTTTGATGTCTTGCACTTTTTCAGTGGACTAATAGCTTTTCTGGAAAGACTTTTTTTTCCTCGATAGACTATTTCCTTTTTTGAACATCCACAACACAATATTTTAATAGTATTTTAACCTCTCCTTACCCTTTATTATGTTGGCTTAAAAGCTCACCTCATACGCTTAACTATTTTTTCAACTCCTTGAGGTCCAGGGTCACTTTTTATAGATCTTTTTGTCCTCCGGGGTGCCTCAGGTGCTGGTCAGCAATGCTAGATTGCGTCTGCACTGATAGAGGTAAGGAATGACTCAAAAAAACATACTCAAAAAATGACTTCAAATCCATATTCATTTTTCAGCCTAGCCCTAAGTCAGAGCTAATCTCCACAGGTGGCAATACTTTCTCTAATTTACTCCCAGTTGCTGACAGACATCAAGCATGTGGACAGTCGTCTTGGGATATGGACGCTGCAGCTGGCCAGGCTGAGGCGTAGGGCTGCTAGGAGTTAGCTCACCCAGGAGGAGCTTTGGTGCTAGCTTCATTCTGCAGAAACCCTGCTTGTCTCTTTTAGTTGTTAAACAAAGTAAAAACCCACCTGCTCAGCCTGAGCAACTGTTTTCAATCAATAAT
This sequence comes from Ailurus styani, assembly GCA_002007465.1. Classification (NCBI taxonomy): domain Eukaryota; kingdom Metazoa; phylum Chordata; class Mammalia; order Carnivora; family Ailuridae; genus Ailurus; species Ailurus styani. Next base: position 523,299 of record LNAC01000389.1, on the reverse strand, counting down.
TAAGTAACTTTAAGGTCCCGATCTATACAAACTTATCAATATTTTCACTGAAAAGGAATCAATATAGACAGAGGGAAGCATCCAAATAAACCCTCTTAATGGCCGTGTTTGGGCTGTGAGAAGTAAATGAATTGATTAAATGAGTGGCCAATATTGGCCTGCCAATGCAATTCTTTCTTCAGTTTCATAAACATTTCCAACAACCCAGTTTAATGCTTTCCCTTGGTGTTCTGTTACTTTGATAAGTTCTGCTCTAAATGTTCTACTCAAGAGGGGGCATTTGCTTATATTAAATGTAAGAGAGTTTCTGAGTTAATAATTATTGATAACTGAGGTGCTGTGTTAGTACTTTACACAAATCATTTAATACTGACAGAGCCCTATGAGAACCATATTATCATTATTTCCCTCTTTACAGATGACGGGACAAAGGCTTTTAGAAAAATGAAATGTAGCTGATCCCCAAATGACATGGGTTTGAATGCTGCTGGTCCACTTACATGTGGATTCTTTTGATAAATATAGTACAATACTGTAAGTGTATTTTCTAATGTTTTTTAAAATAACATTTTGCTTTCTTTAGTCTTATTATAAGAATACAGTATATAACATAGAAAATATGTGTTCATCAACTGCTTGTGTTATAGGTAAGGCCTCCCCAGTCAACAGTAGGCTCTCTAGTGAAGTCCCTGGAGGTCACAACTTACATGCAGATTTTTTACTACGTGGGAGGTCAGTGCCCCTAACCCCCGAGTTGTTCAAGGATCAACTGTGAATACTTGTCCCCAAATCATAACAGCTAGTAAGATTTCGAGCCATTGCTTTCACCTTCTTCAAGTATCTCCCATCCTACTCAGCCTCCTGCCTGCCACGTCACATGCCACCGCAATGCAATCTGCCCTTCTCACCACTGCAGGCCCCACTAAGGGTCAGCTCTGAAGCAGAGTGTAATGATGGGGTTGGGGCTCATGGGGATGTGGCCATAATGTAAAATAAGAAACCCTTTTAGACTCCATTAATTTCTTCCCAGTTGGACCAACTTTTGCCATCCTTCAGAACAGTCCTAGAGATTTGTCCTCAGGATCCACAGTAGCCACCAGTTCTGTAAACTGCATGAGTTAGTGTTAAAATTCCAGCTCTGTGTCTTGCTGGTCATATAATCTTGGGCAAATGTTTCCTCTCTCTGAGCCTTAGTTTATGTATTTTGACATTAGGGGTAATATTAGGCGTGTTGTAAGGATTAAATGAGATTCAGTTAGAGCACAGTGTGGTACATTTAGTTATTATTCATCTTCCCAGAGTAAGTTCTATTCTGCAAGTTACTTAGAAATAAATCTGATAAAGAAAAGAGGTTGATCTAGTTTAGGGTGGAGTCAAAAACTAGGTGTGGCTCTAAAACCCTCTAGTTGGTGTGTGTGACTGCCTTGCTCACTGGCTGTGAAGATTTCTGGAGTGAGTTTCCAGACATCCCAAAGTCTTACCGCAAACTCAGCCTAAGTCCGCAGCCTCCTAGGATGACCATTTCAAAGGCAAATACACATTTGTATAATTAATTTGGGGGATTTTTAAAAAATCACATCTCATAAGCAATAAAACAGATGAATCTCACAGACAAAACATTGAGCGAAAAAGCCAGAAAAATATGAGTATATGCTGAATACTAAACTATGGTGACAGAAATCAGGATAATGATTACTTCTGGGGAAGTGGTACTGAGTGAGAAAGGGTAGGACAGAAACTTCCGGGGTGCCTAAAATATTCCATATCTCAAATTAGGTGGGGGTCATGAGCACGTACACACAAGTGAAACTGCATCGAGCTGAATACTTAAGATTAGACATATCACTGTATTTATGCCATGCCTTAAAAAAATTTTTTTTAAGTCATACTTTGTGTTTTTCATTCCACTGAGTGACTGTTTCTCCATCTCTCCACTTCCACTACACTCCTGACATTGAGCCGGACTCACGGAAATAAGCCCGTGGAAAGCACTGTTTGCAATGAAACACTGAGTGTGGGCTCTGCAATAGAAACTGTTAACCTAGTCTACTCATTTCTCAAACAGGGCCAACCTTCACGTTCAGAACTTATTTGTAGATGAGATCTTATTATTTGCAAAAAAGAAGTGAAAATTCTTTGTCAAACCCCAATTTCAAGATCGTTAAGGGTGTGTGTGCATGTGCGCCCATGTGCACGTGGCCACACCAACAGGCCTTCTTTTTGTACTTTGGAAGAAGCTTTTCCCAAACGCATATGCTATCAGCATTTACTAATTAGACCATATGTAGGAAGGATGGGCCTGCATCTTTAACACTTAACCAACAAAATACAAGAGGCCACAGCGTTGGAAGGGTCCTTAGCAGTGCAGGTCTTTCTGCTCGTCTTCCCACCCTGTCAGAAACCCTTTCAGCGGCATCCCTGACCGAGGGCTGTCCTATTACAATGAAGTGTAATTAAGACACCCAGAGAGTTTCTGTCCTGTTGGCCACTGGGTCATCTGAGGATGTGAGAGGCTGAAGGGTGGGCATGGTCGAGAAAAGAGAAGAGCTGACAAGGAGCTTTTATGTGTAATCAATATGGAACAATTCAACAGCAGTATGAATTGCGACATCTCCCCTTGGGCTCCCCCCCTGGTCTTCTAAAGCAAGCCACATTAAGTTTAGAGCAATTCAGTGCTTGTATTGTTGGAAATAGGCATGTCAGAGAAATGCAAAAGTTGCACTGGCATTTTAGGTCCGCTCTGCCCTTCAGCGGCAATGGAGATCTTGCCTCCCATTACATCTGCCCCCATCACCCCGTCACCCAGGACGCTTCCGCTGCCCTCAGCTGGTAGGAGTCGCTGCCCATGCTTGCTTTCTTTGTAAATATTTTTTTCAAAGGTTTACTTTTTTGAAAGAATAAATACACATCCTCATCCATAAAGGTTGAAACTCCCCCTTTCCATCTCTCTCTGCCCTTCTTGGAATTGCCTCTCCCCTGCGGAGCGCCGCGGAAAAGTGCTCACTTACGCTCCGCAGAAAAGGATTTCCGGGAGACAGAATGGAAAATCTCCAACTACAAAAGTGACCTGAAAATTGCACAAAGCACTTACTGGATGCTGATGGGTCCCAGTCATGAATAATTATTGATCTGAGGAGTCTGAAAGTTGGGTAATTAATGCTGGGAAGGGAGCAAAAGACACATTTTTACAAGAAAGTAGATTATTTGTGTCTCCGATCTATTCCGTCACATTTTAAGTACTTGCCACTGTACATTTCTTTTCAAGAGAAAACCACCGTTAATATTTATATAGCAAAAGGTAACAACTGATCACGTGCATCAGTTTTAAGCAAATCTCATACTTTGTCCTTACAAAGCCAGCTAGCGCAGTCATTAGAAAATAAAAAGCTAACTAACTAAATCTCTACAGAGAGGTATCAGAGTTGTTAAAGTAGAGAGGCCCTTTCCCCCCAGATTGGATGTGAAGTATTTGCCTGGCACGCTTCATCATCCCCAAAATATTTAATGCAATGTTCAGTGCCCAAGCCCTGAAAACATTATCAGCTATTGTTTCTGTATCTCGTGATGAATAAGAAAAATCCAAATAATCATAGTAACACAGGACAGAGAGGGAAAACCAGCATTTCCCAGGTACCTACTATGAGAGAGCCATCATGCCAGGATTAGAGTAATATCAACCTTTTAAGATGCTGTAAGGATTTTTTTTTTTAAAGATTTTATTTATTTATTTCACAGAGGGAGAGAGATCACAAGGAGGCAGAGAGGCAGGCAGACAGAGAGAGGGGGAAGCAGGCTCCCCGCCGAGCAGGGAGCCCGATGCGGGCCTCGATCCCAGGACCCTGAGATCATGACCTGAGCTGAAAGCAGAGGCTTTAACCCACTGAGCCACCCAGACGCCCAAGATGCTGTAAGGATTTAATAATGGGCACAGTGAGCATAGCACAACACCTGGCACTTAGCAGAAATTTAATAAATTGTAACTACTTATATCAGGTTGTATATACATATATATGCACACATGCAGACACATACTCATCCACATACGTGTGTACATGTGTGTGTGTAGACATACATGTATACATGTATTTTTTTATCTTTTTTAAGGTTGCAACAACCCTCTATTTAAGGGTTCTTGGCCAATTTAGTAATTAGTATTCAGGAAGATTGAAGGGAAAAAACAAATGTCTCCCAAGACCAGCCACCATCAACATTTGTGAAAAATTCTTTCACACCTTTCTCTTTCTATACACACGTGTGCCCGTATGTGCACACAAGTTTATATACGTTGCCTCATACTGCTTATGCATTTTGCATTCTGCCTCTGGAATTCAACAACGTGTCCTGGTGCCTGCAAGGAAGATACTATTATTTCATTTCGGGGAGTTGGAAAATCCAAAGCTCAGAGAGGTGTGTACATTGTCCCAAGGTCAGTCATTTTGCTACTAAGGGAGCAGAGCTAAAACTCCAAATTTCATTTATCTAATCCAAACCCGTGTTCTTTCCACACAAGGAAGAAACATACAGTTATGCCTAGTAATTGCAAATTTCCCTTAAGGAAAATTCAACTGTACACAAATTTACTTCTATAAATCTTTTTAGTAACTTGGTTCCAATAGACATGAATGGCAAGCCAGTCCTATTGGGAGTAATTTTAAAAAGAGCTGGGGTTTGGGAATAGAAGGGGAGGTAAAGCAGATGGCAAAGAAAAAGGAAGAGATTTTACACTGCAGCCTTGGGAAAGATAAGGGGAGATGAAGGGAAATCAGTCCAGCCTTAGAACTGTACATCTCTCTGAGGAGGGAGGAGGAGGGCCAGGCTGTAGGAGCCGCCAAGCCTAGGAAAGAAGTGAGCATGCGCAGGCCTAAGCAATTGAATCCCAAAGCCATCCTGGGAGGGAAGAGCACCTCCTCAGCAGAGCACCTTGAGGCTCTTCAATTCCTGTCTGTCTCCAGCAGCTGAGTTCCTCTGACTCCACTGCACAGACTGGAAGTGCTGTCAGAAAAGAGGGCTCCCAGCCACAGAGTGAGAAAGGTGTGGGCCGTTTGGGTGGGGGATGAGAAAGACACATAAATAAGCTTGCAGGCTCTCATTACCCTGAACGAAGCAACACAAACAGACAGCTGTCCTAGTGAAATGGTGGGAAAGAGAGATCCTGCAAAGTTGCAGTCAAGCTAAATATGGTAAAGCGAAGTACACGTGCCCTACCTTATTACTGATTTGGGGGGAAATCACTGACTGACTATATTTAGTATTTAGATTTAGCCTTTCATTTTTTTTTAAATACAAAAAAAATTTATAAGCTTTTATATGAATATTTCTGATCTTGTCTGCATAATTCTGGTAAGGTCTTCATTTCCTTGGAAGTGAATCACCTCACCACAGTGGTTTTCCAAAAAGTCCCACAGTTGAGGGAGTTCTCCTAAATGGGAAAATATTTGTCCACACTCTACTCATTTGGAATTTACAATAAGCTCATGAGTGTTTTGAAATTTACTTTTGTACTAAGCAAACAATGAAGAAAATGTAAATGAACTTGTATTATAAACAAGCCTAGAGAAGGCACAATTCTGTTCCCCCAAAGGCAGTCAATAACTATTTATTGAATAAACACTGTTGCTTAAACTATATTATCCTTACAATCTGAGCAATGACTACTGCTAAGTTTGAATGAGCTTCTGCTGTATATTAGAATGAACTGGATCAGATTTCTAACTGGTGACCCCAGCCATTCATTTGCAGAGCTGGCTTCCTAGGTGTGCACCAGCAAGATGCTTGGTTTAATGCCCTTCTGTCACCTTACTGAAATTTGTAACGATTTTATCTTTGATCTTGTGTTTTGTAAGTCAAGTCCAGTGGCATTAGGGAACATGAGTGGAGGCCGAAGCTCAATAAGCATGTTCTCCCTTCCATGTCACTCCTACATGATGCCCCATGAGCACAGAACTCCAGTGGGAGCGCTCTCACTCCAGTGTGTGAGAGTTCAATGAGACTCAAAGTGACTACAAGGTCAGTGTGTTTAATCCATGACTGAGTTGGACCAGAAGTTGTTTCAAATGCAGAGAGAAGGCAATGACATTTTAAGAGGCACACATGACCGACAAACCCTATCATATCCTTTCTTACTTCCCTGAATTAGCCAACCACTTGTGCTGAAAATGATGGCACAGAAGGAAAGGGAAGGGTGGCAACCCATTCAATCTTTCCTTACTCATCAGTAAGCCAAAGGTAGCAAATATTGGTACAATGCACCCACATCACGAAGTGAGGGAGAGGGGGAGTGAATTTCGTGCAGGGTTTCCACTGTTACAATAAGAGCAAAATACATATGCATGTATGAGCTACAAAATACAAATTAAGTAATTTTAGTTATTCTGCAAACATGTTAATTGTTCTCATGTTTGCCTTTAAAGTGGGCACTGCACAATATAATGAATACTGAAATTCATATTCTTTTAGTTTTTAATTTTTTTTTTACATAGAATGACATTAAATAGCATGTAAAAGAGGACCACGACCAACTGAGACCACACAAAAAAGACAAGCTTTATATTTTAGTATCTTTAACAGCATTTCCCCCCCTGCATTCTTAACTGAGGCCCACAGTTTTTATAGCCAGCTCTTTCTATATGCAGCTGACGGTAAAAATAGTTNCCACGACCAACTGAGACCACACAAAAAAGACAAGCTTTATATTTTAGTATCTTTAACAGCATTTCCCCCCCTGCATTCTTAACTGAGGCCCACAGTTTTTATAGCCAGCTCTTTCTATATGCAGCTGACGGTAAAAATAGTTGTCTTACTACTTTTCACTGGCTCACCATTCTATTCATTTGACCAGTATTCAGCATTCACTTCGTATGAGGAATGTGCTAGGGGCTAGGAAGAGGGTAATGAACAATATAGAAGCTTCTCTACTCCACTGGGCCTCAGTCTAGTTTTCTCGCTGGAAATATATCTGTGCTTTATATTTTAATGTTCTCTAATTCAGATGACATTTTTCCTGCTGGGTCTACATTAGTGACGTTTAGTTTCCTATTAATTGCAGTGAGGAAACCTTATTAGTATAACTGAACTCCTTCTGCACGAGTGATTTTATCACTCAGGGTAAATCAGCAACTAGAGTACAGGATCTGGGATGAGAATCCAGTGAGACAGGACAGGCTGGGAATCCAGGTGCCTGGGTTTCAACATAATCCTTACCTTTGGGTAAGTGTGTGCCTTATTCGCACCTGTTCCAATGTCCCCACCTGAGAAGTGAGAATGTGCTGGCCCTACACCTATCGAGTATAGAGTGACACTGTAGCCGGTAAGGAGCTGCCTTCTCAGGGCAAGAGTCCCTGTGTGCTTTCCAGGTGTCCACATTTGCTGCGCCTCACAAAGATGCCAAGAGGCAACATTCAAAGGGAGAGCAGTGTGGTTCCCTGACCGAAGATGTGGGGAGAGGTGATAGGAAGGCAGAGAAGCCTGGAGCGGGAAGGAATGCAGCACCATTGGGGAAAGGGCCTTCTTGGGCCAAGCTGTGGCATTTTCCCACAGCTTGGGGCTTCCCTGGAGAGAACGCAGGGGTGGTCCAATCAGGAGAGCCAGGAGCCACCCCTCCAGTCTAAACTGTACTATATGTGGGCAGAGTCCGGTCACATACAGTAACTGTCTTAATACGGTTAACCAAGGCCTGTCTGGTCACTGGTCACAGCCCTCAGAAATCACTTCCAAGCTTTCTCTCCCCCATGTAGGTAGCTCGCTGGAAGGGACGAATATGCCTCACGGAGGAGGGCTGTAAACGCGGAGCACTCGTCCTCACCTGCAGGAAATAGTGCTCCGCTTCAAAATGAGAAGCCAAAGTTCAGGGGCACAGACACAGATTTCCCCCTAATTAGCCTGTGCGCCCTCAGCAAGCCACTGCGCCTTCTAGGGCTCCACTTCCCGATCCCTTAAATGAGGATTGAATAAGCAGATTGCATCTCTCAACTAAATCTCAAACAGGATGTTTTCCCTTTATCTTTTGTCTACTGTCTCCTCCAGGCAATTCTTTCCAAAACCATGCCATGGCTCAGAGGTTAGGGGCCTCATCTCCTTTGTCCCTGATTCCCCACGGCATGGTGTGCACACAGCACACAGTAGGTTACTCGAGAAATGTCTCCTGGATGAATGTTTCTTTAAACCATCTCTGTGAATGAATGTTCCTTCCTATTATCTTGTACCAGAGAAAAGAGGCAGAAATCTGTGGCAACATAATAAGAGGGGGAAAGCATTCTAATAGTTGATGACACAGAATACATTAAAGCAATGCTCAGTCACCATACATTAAGTCTTTTTAATGTAGCTTTTAAACAGCTTTTCTTATTAGCCAAATGAAATACAGTAATCCTTTAACTCTCCTGTGTCAGATTATCAGCTATTTCAAGTAAGTGTTAACATTTCTGTCACTGGCAAAAGTGAATTATGTTTTCCTTGCCAAGCTTGCATCAACATGCCCAACAAGCGGGCTGCACACGCCTCTCTAATGGGACAGTGTGAGGTGCCACCGCTTGGTGATTATGAAGTAGCTCGACATCGGGGGTGGGGGCGGTGGAGGGGGGTGAATGTCAGCCCCGCCCCGCAGCCCAAGCAGGGCCAGGCAGCCTTTGCAAGGAATGAATGAATGAATTGGGATGTCATCCTGGGTGAATAACAGGGCTCTTAAAACCTCTCTGGCTTTGTTCTGTAAATAGCCTGCACAGAAAATTTTAGATGTTGTTATCTCTTGTGTATTTCTATGTCAGCGACTCTTAACAATACAGGGGAGACCAGTTACTTCATGAGCACACTTCCAGTCTTTAGAAATCTGGGAGATCCCTCTACCAGGAAAATTTACTTGGGTGACACAGAGTTCTCATTTTGCAAAGAGGTCTGATCACGGTATATCAGACAGAGATTAAACTACGAGAAAACCTGCAATAGAAATTCAAATTTCTCAGCAGGTTTTAAAAACAAGACAACAAGCCCAAAATGGGATTGTTTGTGCTAAGCCCCACATCTCTAAATTGAGACTTAATTACAGTTTCGGCTCTCCCAGAAATGGAATCTTAAACCAGCACATCAGCAATTGCCCGATCAGCATTACTTAGGTAATCTGTCTGATAGGCCCCTGCCATCACCTGTGTGGGAAGCAACCTTGCAAAAACCAACCTGCTTTTTTGCCTAATATACCTTGTTCCTGCTCCCTTCTGCTGACAAAAGTCTTTCATTTAGTACAGCTCTGTGGAGCTCCTTTCTGTCTGCTAGATTGGTGAATCTACCTAATTTGCCTGAATCTGATCTGTGAATCGTTGTATAGAACCACTAAGATCTTTAGAATTTACTCAGTTGAACCACTTTATTTTTAAACATGGGTAAATGTGATCTGGCCCTGGAGCACGTTTCTCGTTTGCCTCTCCCTCTCTGAGTCCCATCTGGCCGACCTCCCTCCCCTAGCCTGCCCAGGGAACCACAGTACACCTTGTCCTTCACTACTCTTCCTTCTGCTTGGAGTGACCCCACCCCCACCCCACCCGCCAATCTCATCTACCTGGAGAACTCCCACTGTCCCCAGAGCAGCTGAAATGCAACCTCTTCCGTTCTCCCTAGCACTTAGCACCTACCTCTGCTAGTGATACCAAACTTCAGTCTATTTGTCTATATAACCTTGTGTCTTCCATTAGATGCCGAACTTCTTGAGATCAGAAATTATACTTTATGTTTTGAATTCCAAGTCCTCTGGCATATATTCAAAGCCCAATAAAAGTTTGTTGAATCAATGAGAACAGTATCGGTTATAGTACCTCCATGATTTACATTGTAACACTGGAAGTAGGTATCACGGCTTTGATTTTAAAAATAGGATACAGGATAAGAGATTTTCGATAACTTGCCCACAGGAATGAGCCTGTCATAAAATATCCTCAATTCAAAACCAAACCAAGTATCTGTGACTCCCAAGTCTAAGCTCCTTCCCTTGCACAATGCTCGGTCTTCTAATGGCTAAGATTTTCCAACAGCTACCTCACTAGAGAGTCTTTTCATATGCTAATTATCATTGAATTCTAGCTACCCTGTTCTCAAAAGCTGTCCTCTCTTCCTTCTATAGGGAAACAGAAGCTCAGAGAAGTTAAGTAACGTTCCGAAAGTCCAGAGCAGTGTTATGTCTACACCCAGATCTTCTGACTTCTAAATCCAGATTACTACAAAGAAATCTCAGGAAGGAATTGTGAAGGGATGTGTCTGCAGAAGGTGAGGGAGCCCGGGCACACACAATCCCTCAGGACTCCACCGTCCCTCCGCATCCATAAACAACACTCAGGTCAGTGACGAAGAAGCCTCAGTCCCTGCCGCCCTGAGCAGAGACTACTCTACCTTCCTGCACCACAGGGCCGCCTTCTGTGTGTTTCTCCCGGCCCAGTGCCCCTCCCAGCCTCCTGGGGCACTTCCAGCTCAGCAGATGTCCCCATGCACTCCCGCCTCCTCATCCTCCATCTAGCCAGTGACATAGCTCTTTTTACAGCTGAAATAATCAAGCTTGAAGCCAAGAATCTAGCTCTTTCTTCCTTGCTCTTTTCCTTCCCTCCCTTCCTACCTACAGTCCTTCCTTCCTCCCTTCCTCCTCTCCAACCCTGTAGAATGTACTGCTATGTGTCAGGCACTAACCCTTCTCAGGACTTGGACACCCTTTCTCCCTGGAATAGCATAATCCAAAGACAATATGGTCCCATTCTCAGACAAGACATTGAAACTTCTCCCCAACCCAGAGGAGTCTTCTTTCCCACCGCAGCAGCAGGGCTATGTGTTTCTTCTGCAAAAGATTACTTAATGAATGGGTCTGAATAGGCAAGGGAGCCCAGACACGAATGTAAGTGTTTGGGTCTTCTGTTGATTCCAGTCTCTGGGTGAGTTCGGTCCTCCATGATGACAAGAAAGAACAGGAAGGAAATTGAAGCAGCTGATACACAAGAACCGCCTCAAATCCACACAGACGTGGCCAAGAGCAGTGGCTATGCAGATGAAACTATGTGAATCCATAAATACCTGGTTTGCCTTTACCATGACCCCCCAAATTCTTGAGGTTATAGGCTCAGTAAGTACCACTTATTTAAATAATTCAAGACTGTCCCCCCTTGTAATTTTATCCTTCATTCACTGACCTAAATTATTCTCTAGACTCTCCCCTGACTTGGACATAACCCCTCCCTCGACTGGACATAAAAAGACTTTGTGTTTCTCCATCCTTAGTTTCTGTTTATGTACTTATGAGAGGTTTTTCACATTGTGACTTTGACTTACTATCGCTCCATGAGTCTGGGTCAGGCAGCTGCATCTTGCATAGCAGCTCCGCCCTTGACTCACCTCACACTTGCCGTCCCAATGCTGTCACCCACTCCTGTCTCCCCGCCAATGCACTTCTGTTACACCCACTGCCTTCCAAGAACTCACAGACTTACCGTCTCATATTTCTATGAACTAATGTATTTCCCTCCTCCAACCAAAGGGACTTCCCACTGATCAATCTTAAAGAACACTAACAGTCTTAATACTATTAGTATTACTAATAAAATTACCATCATTTAAGATATCCTCACCACAGGCCAGGCCTTGCAATAAGTACCTTCTGTATATTATCTTACTTAATTCTCATAATAATCCTGCATGGTAAACATTATTTTTTATTATTTGCCTTCCTCAGTAAGGCTGAGTAACTTATTGCAAGTTAGGCAGGTTATAATCATGCCTGTCTTCAGATCTAGGTCCTTTTAACTCAAAGCTCAGATTCTTTGGTGGTTCTTTCTAGCTTAACCCCGAATTTACTATCCTGGAGTACTGGACAGTAGTCAAAACACAATGGTGATGAGTAGCAAGCATTAGTCATTAGCCCCAATTTTAGAGAAGTTGCCATCTTCCAGGTAAGTCTTTGTACCTTTGTGGCGTGACTTCCCAAGAAAGGGAAAGACCAGTGTTCAGAAATTTTGCTCCACTTAAGTAAAATCATGCTTGTGTTTTTTAAAAAAATTTTTAAAATCTTATTTTCTATACTAGATGAAAAAAGTCCAGCAGGATTGGAGGTGCATTCTATCTTGGGAAGAGAGGGATATTACGGAAAGAGAATTAGAAGCCTTGGGTCCATTTCCCAGCTCCCCATTGAGAAGTCCTGTGATCTTGATCTTTCTGACCTTAATTTCCTCATGTTTAGAAAAGGGAGATGCTCACCCATCCTCCAGAACACTCCTGAGGACTAAGTGAGACCACGTTTGGGAAGGCACCGGGCACAGGCCTGGCATGTAACAGGTGCTCATGTTGGTTGTGTCCGAATTTGAATTTCCTGAATTCCCTGGGATATGTGAGCATAGGTGAGATCTGAAATCAGACCCTCCTCTCTTTACACTCCTCCATTTAGCCTCAGGAGATAACAGAACTTCACATTCATCAGGCTTCTTTCATCACTGTGTACATGGGCATCACAAGGTGTGTACTGAAGAAATTCTCTTTTCCATCCTTATCCTCTGGGTCATCTCCTTGTATTAACCTCCATTTGAAAATACCAGAAGCTAAATGTGAATGGAAAATACAAAGTTCGCCAAACTAGAAGTCAGGTCAGTGTTTGGGAACCAAAATCTTGCTTTATTGATACCTACAGAAAATTCCTGGGATATTCACAGGAGTTCTCCAGTGCTCGCTACATCACACAAATGCCAGTGACCCTCTGACCTTTCGATCAATTGCTCGTCTATCATCTAACATCTTCTGCTAAGCAAAGAGCAGGGTATCCCTAAGAGTAGTTATTAATTATTAAGATATATTAATAATACATTGCATTACCCTTTCACTGGAGTGCTGGCTTTTGGATATAGTCAAGTGTTATAAATTGTTGTCAGTTTGAATAGGGTGATTTGAATAGGCATGGCATTTCTCAATAAATCATTGCAATCTGGATCAGTTTATCCCATACACCCTCTGGTCAACTGCTTAGGGAAGAGAAATGCCCACACTGGGGATCTGATATTTTTGTTTATTCTATTACATCTTTTTTTTTTTTCTGGTAACAGCACCCATATCTTGCTGGCAGAGCTCAGCCTGAGTGAATCAATTAAGGAAGCTGATTCTTCTTCTGGCTTCAGAGGAGGGCATGGGACCCAGGCCCAGCCCATCAGAGTGGGGCATCCCCACCCCCTTCAGAGACGGGCATGAGACACAATCAGAGACGATCAAAGCTACTAACTCCAAGACTTTTCCCCCAGGCTCTTGCCCTCACCTGAATGTACAGGGCAGGGCATGGGGGGCAGGAGGCGTGGCATTAAGTGGGACACAGTTCATGTGGGTCCGGGTTAGTTGGGTGGGGAGGGAGGCATACCTGTCTTATTAGGAACAAGATCCTTGGTCCTTAAACCAAGAATAATTATTTCTGTCAAGATTGCTGTTCCTCACCCTCTTACACTGTTGGAGGGAATGCAAGTTGGTGCAGCCACTTTGGAAAATAGTGTGGAGATTCCTCAAAAAATTAAAAATAGAGCTACCTGATGACTTGGCAATTGCACTACTGGGCATTTACCCCAAAGATACTGATGTTGTAAAAAGAAGGGCCATCTGTACCCCAATGTTCATAGCAACAGTCCACAATAGTCAAACTGTGGAAAGAGCCCAGATGCCCCTCAACAGACAAGTGGATAAAGAAGATGTGGTCCATATATACAATGAAATATTACGCAGCTATCAGAAAGGATGAATACCCAACTTTTGTATCAACATGGACGGGTCTGGAGGCGATTATGCTGAGTGAAATAAGTTAAGCAGAGAATGTCAATTCTCATATGGTTTCATTTACTTGTGGAATAAAATGGAGGACATTATGAGAAGGAAAGGAAAAGTGAATTGGGGTAAATCAGAGGGGGAGATGAACCATGAGAGACTGTGGACTATGAGAAACAAACTGAGGGTTTTGGAGGGGAGAGGGGAGGGGGGATGGGTGAGCCTGGTGGTGGGTATTAAGGAGGGCATGTATTGCATGGAGCACTGGGTGTGGTACATAAACAATGAATCTTAGAACACTGCATCAAAAACTAGTGATGTATTTTATGGTGACTAACATAACACAATAAAAAAAAGATTGTTATTCCTCTTCGAGATCTTTGTTCCTAGTTATGAAGAATGTTAATTTGTACTAAGCACTGTGCTAAGCACCTGGTATAGATCACCTTACTCAGTTCTCACCATAACTCCAGGAGGTAAACTGTAGTATTATTATGTATATATTGCACATTAAGCAACTTGCCCAAAGTCACACAGATAGGAAGGGATTCAGGATTTGAACCTTGGTCTGTCCTTCTCTAGTCCCCAGCTCTTAATTTCCATGAACTGGTTATTTATCTATCTGACGGACAATTTACAAAGGATTCCTAAATTTCCCATAATGTAGACTTATTAAATCAAGTTTATGTTAGATAAGAAGGAAAAAATACTTAAGTCACTTTATTCTCCTGATAACTGAAATATTTTGATGGTTGTGCTTTCACAAGGGGTGTTGCCAAGAGACAGATAGGAAGATTAAGGCCTGTATTCTTTTTCCTAGCCCAGCTGGTTTCATGCCTATGTGGGACATAAGCTATGGAGACTGCCCCCTCATCAAACAAAAACTAGTGTTATGTTGGCACTTCCCTTCATTGATTAAAAAAAGACACCTTCAGAATTAGAAAGGTCAATAGAAATTACCTTGAGGTGTGACTTTGAATTTAGAAAAATAGAATTGTAAAAAAATGTGATGGATAATTTCTCATGACATGAGTGGACCTATGAAATATGCATTTCTCTTCTCCCCATCTTGCCTCAACTCATTTGGTATTTCAGTTTGTATAATAGTTAAAACTCCTGGCAGAACAGAGGCAGTAATTGCAAACAGCTGTAAAATATTACTCATCTTGCTGATCAAAATGACTTCCTGCTAAATAAACCATGAAAAAAGCTTTTCCACCCACAGAGAAGTGAAGTGTAAATGATATGTAGACTCCACCATGAAGAGATCAACAGATTGCATTTGCCTATAACTATGGTTTTATATAGCTACAGTCACTTTCAAAAATGGCTTAGAAACTCAGCTATATTCAGGAAAAAAAGAAATTGGGTAACAGCATTAACATGGTGGTAAGAATCCTGAGAAGTAAGTACTTGAAGCTTCAAAGCCTTTAGGAAAATGGTCTTGCTTCTTTTAGATTTTCCAACTTGATGAAAGGAACTTGCAATGTGGCTTTCCATATGCTTATTTTGGACATCATTTTGTCGGTCTTCCCCTTCTGAGACATTGCATCTAAGGAAAATTAGCTAGACATCCACGTCTCGGTCTTCCTACCATGGTTTTGAAGATTCAAGGAAACACGGTGGTGATAGCATTGGTAATATTGTTACTATTACAGGAACATCTCATGAAGTTTCAGCTCTTTGATGTAAGAATGCTCTGGTGCTCTGATGTTACTTCAGCTGTCGGCCCAAACTACACTGCCTGCTCTTTGTGACTCTCTCAAACTAGGGAATTTGCTAGGCTCTAGTCACCACATTATGAAAGCTAAAACTGTCTCCTCCACATTCAGACACATCTGTCCCCCCACCTGTCTTCTTTCCCCAAATCAATACTCATATAAAAATCTCTTCTAAACCTGTCTCCAGTTGGACTCTTTAAACCTGCCCTGGTCTGTGCAATAAATGCATGTCAAACCTATCGTCCGCTGATTCCACTCCATCCTGAGAATGTTTGCTTTACACCCTGTTCTCCCCAGCTATCTACACCATGTTTGACTCCATACTCTAGCCTCAGGCCTCTCTCAACTATGACCTATTTGCGGCACTCAATTTTTATTCAGCCTTGGTACTTTTTGGGAGGAATTTGTGAAGTGGTTTGGATATGGAAGGTTTTACCACCATGCTACCTCAGTCTTCTTGCCCAAATCAGCTCCTCCTTTCAAATTCACTGTCCTCTCCACGCCACCACTATCTCCCCAGTCACATCGGGAGAAGAAGGGCAGACCATCCCTGGTGCAGAAACTGGATAGGTGTTTAGTAAGTATTTGTTGAATAAATGAATAATGAATTTTCAAACAATATACCCTTGTAACTGGGCTGACCATTACACAGATACCTGTGTAAGTTTCAGTCTCTAAACAGAGAGTGACTTAAGAGTTTATCCCAAGATTGTAAATATCCCTCAAGGCAGATTCAGGATATATATTACATTTGTGGACTCTGCATACGTAATACTGAAAATATCTAATGCTTTCTGTGTAAGACTTCTACCAGCAGGAATCTGACACCGTCAACTCTGAAGGGTTGTAGATGACAATTGGTAATATTGTTCCTACTTTGCATGGGAAACTCAGAGAACTTAAGGCTGTGGAAGAGCTGGCACTCAAACCCAGCTGTGTTGATGGGACTCCAAGCTCAGTGTTCTTTCTCCTATAAGCAATGTCTCAGCTCAGAAATGACTTCTGTCAAGCCCAGTGCTAGGGTGCCATAGAACCACAGCAATGCTAATACTTCCACAACATGAAGTAGAAAGGGTCACCATTTTTCTGAAGCCTTTTAGGGAGTGGTAAGAGAAAAAACATTCCTGTTACCCTGAGTGTGTGAGTTTTTCCCCATGCACAACAATTCTCTAACACAGGCAAATTGTCCCATGATTAAATTCAGTTCCGACACCATCTACCTGGAGTTCCAGTTAGATGCTAGAGGTTAAGGGCCCAGTCCCCCAGGACTGCCCCACTTCAGATGCTCTTTGCAAGTCCCAGGTTGTCACCTGTACCTCTGACCAACTGGCTGTAGACCAAGGTCTCCAACATCAGTGATAAAAGAGGCTCCCATTGACATTTCTCAGCCTTTTCCTGATGGTTCAGGAAATGAGGACAAAAGAATATGAAGAAAAAGAAAGGGGGGGGCTCCCCATGGAGCTCTTCATAAATTCTCTCTTCTGACTATTCCTTTGTTATTTCTTTTGAAAATTTAAAGTTGAAATTTCCTGTTTTGAAACTGATTTTTTTTCCTTTGGACTTCCTTCCAAATAATAAGCTTTGACCAAGAATAAAGCATTTTCTCTTTCCTAAGCATGTGCACATCGATCCTGCAGAGAGTAGGCAGTGATGGACACTTTTGTTTTAAGCCTTCATCCTATGTATATTTCACAAATCTTTAAA
Organism: Ailurus styani; assembly: GCA_002007465.1. Lineage (NCBI taxonomy): Eukaryota > Metazoa > Chordata > Mammalia > Carnivora > Ailuridae > Ailurus > Ailurus styani. The sequence continues at coordinate 506,122 of LNAC01000389.1, read as the reverse complement.
AGCCTTAATGACCTACCTAGTCTTTTTATTTTAACCAACTTCTTTCTCAGAAGGATGTGAAGTGGCTTTTAATAAATTCAGAGGTATCAGAGTCCAGAGTGCTAACCAAATTCAGAGATATCAGAGAGGCAAAATCTTTTAACACGGAATAAAAGACACATGTAGTAAAGAGAGCCAGTAACTCAGAAACTCCTTTGCCAGCTACTTTGCTATTTGCTCTATCCTCTAGAGAAATTCTTACATATATTTACAAAGGAACGTGTCTACATCCTTGCATGTGTATAAAAAAGAACATGTAGAAAGATGTTCATAGTACCATTGTTTAGGGAAGAAAATCAGAAATAACCTAAATGTTGTTTATTGAGATAAAAATAAAATATGGTAAATTCATAGGAAGGATTACTACATGGCACCTGAAAGGAATGAACTAGATCAATGTGCATCAATGTGACTAGGTCTCAAGAAGCATAACATGCAAAAGCATAAGTGTGGGTACAGCATATCATTTATATAAAAGTTTAAACCACACTAAAATACTTTATAAATGCACACACTTGTGTGCAAAAGTACAGGCAATGAACTCCAAAATATACAACGAATTCATCTTAGTGATGGGCCCTGGGGGACACTGAAGGAGAGGGGTCCTGGGGTGGTGGGAGGGGGTCATTAGCTAAGTGGTAATGCTTTGTTTCTTTAAAAATAATTACCAAAAACAAAGACCATAAATTACTAACAGGTGTTAATTGTAAGAATTGGGAATATAGGTGTTTATATTCTTTCCATGTTTGTTTATCTTGTAAAGGAAAAGCAGAAAAGTAAAGGGGAACATTTGTCAAAATATGAAGGTGTGAGCAGTTGAAAAGTAGGAAACCTCATTCTGAGCATCTGTGCCTCCTAGCAACCAAACAATCGATGAAGGAAATGCAAAGGGTTAAACAAGCCCCTAGTGCCCACCATGTCGCCAGAGGAACAGAATTTCCCACGTGGGGAGAAATTTGCCACAAGGATCTTAAATGACATATGTACAAGGTCTTTGCCAGCAATGCTTCCTCAAGTGCAAAGATGTTCTCCTGGTGCTGGAGGTGTCTTGAATTAGCTCTCAGCAAGTCATCTGGACACACTGTAAAATTCTAATTCTGTACAGACAGTTCAACCTAAGGGGTTAGAGTGATGTCATAGAAACAGGTGGCTTTTTTCTGCTCTGGCTTAATATCAATCTGGAAGAATCTAGAGGAGCAAATGCCTAATATATCCTCAGTTCTCAACCATTTGCCTTCACATGTAAATGACATTGCATGTGGGACAGCCTCCCAAGGGTCTACTCAGAATTATGCACAGTCCCCACACCAGAAAGCATACCCTAGTTAATCCCAGTGAGTGAGGGTAAATCAGAAAATCAATCACACTCATGTACACATACATAGTCGTACGAATATGAGTATAAATCATTCACAAGAGATAATTCAAATGTGGGTAATAATAAACTATTTGTGACATTCTTTTCCTCTGATTGTGACAAAATTTGGTTTTGATGCCATGGTTGAAAAACCTGTCTTTAGCCAAAGTTCCATACTATCTGTTGTTTTCACCAAGCCTTTAAGGGGTATCTTATGTAGCCAATACTGGAGCATGGGTAGGGCAAAAGGTTGGTATCACCCTCCATTTCTGGTTCAAAGGAGGAAAAACGTGTTTGAGAGACACACAACAACTGCCATGCCCAGCTATGAGGCCAACCTTGTTCCCGTGCTCAGGAGGTGGTTTTAAGACGGTGGTACAGGAGAGAGAATGCTCAGCTCGTGGGGAAGAGGGCTGCTCCAGCTCCAGCCCACCTCTAACTTCCTGGGTAACCAGGCTAGTCACCCTCATGACCACTGCATCCTTCTCTGTAAACTGAGGATCAAACCCAACAGCAGCCTCTGGTGTTCCTCGCAGCTCCCCTTCCCAGCATGCCAGGAAACCCAGTGGTGTTGGCAGGACGGCGTACCTAATTGGTGGGTTCCGGGGCAAAATGAAAATGTGAGGCTCCTTGTTCCAAACTTATTAAGAATTTCAAGATATGATAGCCCTCACAGGACCCTTCTGTGCTCAGGGTGGTCTGTGACTACGCTGGTCTCAAGCCCATGAAGCCAGCCCAGGCATTAGCTTCCCATCATGGAACTGATCTGCAGCTCAGGGGAAAGGGAGGAGGACCAGAGAACAGGCTGGCAGTCGCCAGAGACAAGACAAAGGGCATGTAATAAAAGCACCACCTGATGTGCTGTGAGGGAGAGGGCAGGACTGCCAGGGGCTTAACACAAAGATGTTTCTCTCCTGGGTCCCCTTCCCAGCTCTCAGTCATGGAAAAACTGCCCCAGATTCCAGAGCCTCCTTAACGTAGCTCTGATCCCCAGGCAAAGTCCGTCCGAGGATATCAGGTGGCACAAAAGCTTGTTTTGGGGAAAGGCAGAAGTCAACCCTGCTGGAAATTGTCCAGAAGCAGGTGGGTGCCAGTTGCTCCCTTCTGCTGACATCACACCCACTAGGGCCCATCTGCCACCAAGAGTGCTCTCTACCAGAAGGATCGGCCTGAGTAATTTTCTGATACGTGGCCGAATGTTGTCAGCAAACTAGTCAAACCCACGTTCAGTGTTTTCTCATAATGAGGTCTTTGGTGTCAGGTGACATTGAGGAACGAGTGTGGTGAAGAAACACCTCTGGGGAACCACTTCCAATTATGGAGAATGTGGCTTTCAAATCACTTCTGTTACTAGGCTTAAAGAAATCAGGGTGGCTCTGTGAGAGAGAGAGAGAGGGTACAGGGCCAAAGACTGGAGGATCACTGCACGGACACAGAGAAGTGATTTGTCTCCTGCTGTGTTTCTGTTTTCCCACTGAAAAAAATGGCAAAGACCTGCCTTGGGGGGATGCCATGGTCATACAGTGAGATAACAGATAAAACGGACATTTAAAAATAAAATCACTCTGCAACTATATGACCTGGGTTTCTTGAGACACCAGAAGCTTCCTGAAGCCAATAAGGTAGGTCACGATGAATACTAATAATCTTTAGAGCTAGCCCCCCAGTTAGAAACTGCTAAAATTCCAACCCCCTGCCAAATCCCGTGTGAGGTTCGATGTTAATCTGTAGAATCTAGAAAGGGAAACACAAATTAGCCAAGTCACATCAAAATTTTGGAGAAGAAAAAAAAAGAAAAGAGGTTTAAGAGATTTACCCCACCAATGTCTTAGTAATTTTCATGCTCATTATCAGTAAGCTGTGTTTTTCTTGTGCAAGAACTACTTGGGCGTGCAGTGACTTGAGATAATTAAGAATGCATTTACATTTTATGGAGCCACTAATGCCCTCAGTGTTCAAGGATTTTGCATTAGTTGCTCATGGTACTTTCCCCCAATCAGTGAATATTAAAATATTTAACCTGTGGTCTAACAGTAACCTCTGAAGACTACTAGGACTTGATTAGGCAATGTTAAGAAGTCAAAAGGGGGTTTGTCAACAGAGAGAAATGATAGTTACCCTCCAAATTCCACTTTCATCAGTGTTGTTTTCTCAGTTTTAATTGCTTGAAGGAGCTCATTAAAATTCCCCAGTTAGAATAGGAATTAGAAGGGCCACAGAGTAATTTAGGAAAGGATGGCTTTTAACACACTTTCTGACAAAGAGAGGGACATTGCAAATGGCTCTCTGAAAAATGAGGATAAGAAAGTAGGAATTTGACCACCTGATCTTCTGAGGTCCCTTCCAACTTGGACCTTTATGTAACGTCAAAGCTTAGAATATGTGATAGTCCAGTGTCCTGGTCCCCTGAAGTCACCTGGAGTGCACAGATTCAGACTCCCATTAACGTCGTGGAATGGTGCCTGGAGCTCACCTGGGAAGAGGAGAGTCCTGCCACAGGTAGCTCCTAAAAGTTGTGTTTTCCAATGGCAGCAGATAGACCCCACTTTACAAATCTAGCCAGCCATCCTGCAAACGGACCTATGACCTGGGGAATGAGATGGGCTGAATTGTAAGCATGTGTTGCTTTGCTACCCCCTTTTATTGGGCAAGTGCACATAAATAATTGAGCAAAATAAATTGCAGCCCAACACAGTCCACACAACATCAGGCAGTCAAAACCATCTGGGACTAGATCTGTGAAGAAGGGAGTATAAAAACAGAGTATTTAGGAGTCTGATCTGTCTGAGGTTCTAATTTTCAAAGTCAGAAGAGACGAGTCCCCTAGGAGACTGGACCCTGCTTAGAAAGACATCTGAACTAGGCAATAAAATAATATGAAAATACGAAAAAATAAAAATAAGGAAGAGAAATAGATATGTAACTTCATCACGGGACTCCTGTGGTATCTCACAACACCATGCTTCATGAACCCCAAAGAAAGCAAAAAATCCAGCTAGTGTTATAAATCCTGGTCAGCTGAATTATTTCACATGTTGCAGCCTGACTTAAGTTATTCATCGCAGAGGCTAGCAGCTCCCCGATGCATCCTTCCATGTCACTGGACAGGGTAAAAATAATAAATTGGCCATTGTGAGACACTCTGAGTTTCGTGGGGTTGAGCAGAGCATATTTTATATTCTTCTCTTGGAACTGCCTCTTGTTGGTAGTAAATGGTTGCTAGCGCTGCTGTTTCTCAATAGACAAGTCCAAGAAGTAAAGATAATTCAATTTTCATTCACTCCTAGGTCTCCTGCTACCCATGTTCTTCCTTGACACTGACAAGGCTGTACCTGTCTTCCCAGCCTGAGGCCTGAAGTAACGCTTGTATGTTTGCCCCTTGCCAGAAAATTCCATGAGCCACTCTGAAGAGTCTCTAACCCAGTGCATCCAGTGAGCACAAATTGTCTAGTGGTCTTTTTAGTTGGTTCTTCATTTTTAGCTCATTTCCTCCCAAGAACAAAGATACCAAGGTGTTGATTCAGCAGCAGTTTCATTTGTCCCGAAAGACAACTTAGTTTGATTTCAATCTTTAAAGGTTCCCATTACAATGGGGGAAAAAAAAAACAATGGTCACACCCACTGTTAAACTGAAATTAGATCACTACTCTCAGAGTGTTGGGATGGCAAGTGCAATTCTTACAACCTCTTTGGAAAATAACAGAGCAAGTGATTAAGGACCACTAAAATGTCCCTACCTTTTTGAACCAATAACCTCATCTATGGAAATTCATTCTTACGGAAATATTCAACAGTAAAAAAACATGTGGGATACACATATTCTTTCCTGTGGAAACAATAATATGAAATTGAGTAAACAAATTTTGATACAGCTGGATTTGTAGAAACATGGAACTATGTGTCCCCTATCATGTTAAGGGGTAAAGCTTAGGAACAGAATATTTTCTATGACTGTAACTATGAGAGAAAACATAGACCTATGTAGGGGAAGAGATGATAAATGTGCAAAAAATGGGCATTAGGGAAACAGGATTATGCATAGCTTTCCTACATTCAAATTTGTTCTCAATATGGCTTTTATGTTTTTCAAAAAAAAATTTTTTTTAGAGACATCCAGTATGCCTCTAGTGATGTTTGACATCTCTCTCAAAACTGGGTCTAGATGACACAATCTGCTCCAATTTTTTTAATAAGATGGTTGAGGAAAGTTACCTTTTCCATTGTTTTTAATGGCTGGGCATAGGTCTTCAACTGCACAGTTGGGTTCTTAGGTATGTTTAAGTTGCTTTCAAGCATTTTCATGATCCTTCGTGTGATTTACAGAAGCTGAGAGGTGCTTTTGTATTTCCATGGTCTTGCTCCTCCACTACCATGGGATTCTTAATTGAGTTTTTTAAAGAGCCATCATTCTCCATTTGCAAAGGTAGATTGCAGAGGCAAGAACTGGGATTATGGCAAACTGCCAGCCAAGAATTCAACCCACAACACACTACCAATCACTCAGATAAGATGTCACCCATCAAGGGCTGTCATTGGACAACATAAAATGTAAACCACATACCCCAAAATAGCAAATATTATGGGTGGCCGTGGCACCGGTAGTCAGAAAGACGAATAAATGCAATTAAGAAACTAGGCAAAGACGTAAACATGCCATGTAGCTTACAAAAGGCCAGCCACATTGTGTTTATTTTAATATTGTTTAACAGTAACACCTAATAAAGAGAGCATCATGATTGTGTGAACTAAATTTTCAGTCATAATGAATGCTACAAACTTAACCTCCCAAGTTTAAATAGGCTACAACGTCTTGGGAAAAATGCAAGAAAAATTATTTGATAAAGGTGACGGTTTTTCACACCTGAAAATAATGTTTTTCTTCCAGCCTATCTTGATCAACAGTCGGCAGCAACACATTGCAGATATAATCTCAAGACCTTGTGGCATGTACTTGTCACTACATGCATAACTTACTATGGACAGAGGATCACGGAGATTTTGAACATAATTTCCCACACGACAGGAGATTAAATAGACCACATTGGAAGAAGGCAAGAAGAAGCTAGGTCTCTGGAGTACCAAAAAGTAAACTTCAGCCAGTTCTGGAAGCAGATAAACAGCAGGAAATATATTTTCTGATGGGCTACTCTCTCAATAGTTCCTGAACTCTTGAGAAAGGATGAGTTAGTCAGTAAGAATGTAAGAGAAAAGGGGACTTTCCCTGGAAAGATTTGGAGTGGAAGAAAATCAGTGTCTCCTCATTTACGTCGGACATCCCCCTCTCCCTTTGGAATGCCCCTTTCTTTGAGAATCCGGTCCCCCTGAATACCTTGCTGATCACCCCCATCAGAACCTGCTCCTGAGACTGCATTAGGGAAACAGGACACCTGGAGTGAGGTGTTAAGTCAATGCCCTACCTCTCAGTGTATATGTAAATATCAAGCTTTCTTTCTAGGCTGTGTTTTCCAGTGAAGAATTACCAGTTGGCAACAAACAAATAGAAAAGATATTAGGGTCCCAAAGCACTTCCTCAGTATCCCAGAAACCGTTCTACTTAGCACCCTACAGCATGGCCTTGGACCTGTTCTGCCTAGTTTCCTTACTAGTGAAAACAAAAGAACAGTAGAACATAACTCAGGATTCTTGTGAAGATGAAATGAGTTCACCCTTGGAAAGATGGAGTAGTTGCCTGACACATTGTAAGTGCTCGGTTTGTATTCATTATTATTACCATTATTAGTATGTGACATAAAAGCCTTTCTGAAACAAATCACATGAAATCATCATCAGTCAAAAATTACATGAGTGAAAGCAGGTATGGAGCTGGTTTATGATGCAAAGTGGCATAGTGGTTAAGAACACAGGTTTTCAAAGTCAACCACCTGTACCAAAAACCTGGTGTTGCCACATGGCCCCTATGTGACATGGGCTTCAGATTTCTGCACTGAAAAGTGGGAAACAATGTCTATTATACAGAGATGCTGTGAAGATTAACCCAGCTAAGAAATACAAGATGCTGAACAGTGCCTGACATAAAATAAACACCCAACATATGAAAGCAGAGGGGGGAAAAAAAAGAATGCTCTACAACCAAGATTTTATCTTCAGAAATTGTTTTTTTTTAGATTAGATTATTTATTTATTTATTTGACAGAGAGAGAGAGATCACAAGTAGGCAGAGAGGCAGGCAGAGAGAGAGGGGGAAGCAGGCTCCCTGCTGAGCAGGGAGCCCGATGGGGGGCTCAATCCCAGGATCCTGAGATCATGACCTGAGCCGAAGGCAAAGGCTTTAACCCACTGAGCCACCCAGCCGCCCCTCTTCAGAAATTGTTTTAAGAAAAGATGAGTGTTTGGGAATCTTACTATTGGAGCTGGAGGGCTACAAATAACCCCTAAGATGTGAGACAATGAAGAATTAGGCATCAGAGTCAGCCAGTCTTAGATGAGAGGGCCAAATGGACTTCCCAACACCACAACCTCGAATAAGGCAGGCTTGCCTTTCAGTCCTTGGCCAAGCAGCAATGCAAGCCATTTCAAAGATGGAAATGAAAAGAAAAGCTAACAGAGGCTGAGTTTCACCAGCTCAACTACTTCTTCCAAACACAGAGCTCAGATAAATCTCTCCTCTTTCCCAAGGGGAGGACTGGACGAGTTTATGGTGTAAGGCTGGAAACTTTCCTTCTTTGTTTTTTCCTCATGAAGAGAGGAGCGGAAATGCCATGCCCTCTGTGGAAACTTGCAGATTATGTAAGCTTCCCCCTTAAACAAGATCTACATGATCTATATGGAGAAACTAAGTGGGATTGTCCTCCAGAGTATGCTGATAAACACACTGTTAAGTATAAATATTGTGCATTTTCTTTGTGACGGTTTGTCTTCAAGATGACCACCTACAATTCCACCTCTCTCCTGTGCACATGCCATTCCTCCATCTAGAGGTGAAGCTTGTTTCTCCACCCTACTGAAACTGGGCCAGCATGTGACTGCATTGACTGGTAGGATACATCAGAAGCAGTGCTGCTTGGACTCCCAGGCTAGGTTGTACGATACCTTGCCAACTTCTGCCTGGTTCTCTTGGAATGCTTGCTCTGGAAGAAACACGCTTCCATGAAAGTAAGAATCTAATTGTCCTGAAATCTCTGGGCTGTGAGGAAATCCAAGATAGCCATGTGGAGAGAGAGAGATGCCCAGCCAGCCTCCAGCTGTTCCATCCATCCCAACTGACACGTAGGAATGAAGAATCCATCTTAGACATCCTACTCAGCCAGTTCTTCAGATGATCCAGGCACAACTGCAAACACGTGAGAAATGCCAAGTGAAGACCACCCAGCCAAGCCCTTTCAACTCACAGAACTATGGGAGATCATGAGTAATAATTGATGATTTCAAGAAACTAAGTTTAGGGTACTAGTTATGCAACAATTCATAACCAAATACTCCCTTTAATGACTGTACCAAATTTCTCACTGAACCTGCTGTTGTTTTTTTTTTTATCTCACTCAAATAGCACTTGAACAACTGAGACTAATTTTTATTTACTCAAGGGACTCTAACGTTAAAGATAGGTGATGTTCGGCGTTTGCTTTGGTGTTTTCTGAACAAAACAGCACAATTCTCCAGGAATCTTCACAAAAGATTGGTCCTTAATCCTCAATTAAAATCCTTTAGAAAAATAAATGAAATTGGGTTCCTTCTACAAGGCTAAATGTCACATCTCTAATGCAAATAATAGATTTGAGAACAAAGAAAACGAATATTTACCATGAAATGAATTTTCTATCATTTGATGCCAATTAAGATTATAATTGCTTCCCTCAGTATCACCAGATCGTTCACAGTTTCAGGAATTAGGAGTACATTTGGTTACATTTATCTAACTTGTGTAAACTCTTCTGTGATTTGTTATTTCCAGAAGAAAATGGAATTTGAAACCAGAAACACTTCTGATGTAATTTTCTGTAGATGTAGACTTTAAAATCAGATAAATTAGTTAAGCTAGTCATGTAAATGAGTCTGTGCTCACAAGCTCAATATTCAAAAGAACTTGGAAAGCTAATCAAAAATATAACCAGGTAGTAATTTATTCAGTTTTCCTTGCCTCTGAAAATCCCATTTATAGATTTGATGGAATTATTTTGTGAAATGCATTCTCTTAATACATGGCTATGATAGGGATTTATAATACAGAGAAGCACATCACATGTTTTCCTGCCAGGGTTATTTTTCTAAAGCTTGAAGACACTCTGTCTGCAAGACTGTATTTATCTCCCCAACCTAGGAAACCAGGGTACCTGGGACTTGCCATCTTTCAACTCCTTTGCTCAGGGTTAGCCTCTTTACTTCTTCGAACTTCTGTTTACCCTCTTGGGGCAGAAAAGAAAAGAAAAAAAGGATGTGTGGAATTTAGGAATTAGGCACATGAACTCATTCATGTAAAAGTCACCAGCTTGAACTCTGACTTTAACAGCAAATGAAATATACATAGGAACACATAAAGAGAAGCACTCCAATTCCTGAAAGCCCAGGCCACTTGGTTGAGCAACTTAAATACTACTGGAAGTAGCTTATGTTAATTCTTATGGACAAGTAAATTGCCATATTGGTATAATTTCTACTCAAGAGAATCTTGCCAGGATCAGATTTGTGTTCAGGGCTGATGTTGGTGTTTCTGTTCTAGAATGTTGTTTTAAACAATTCTACCCTCAATCCTGCCATTCTAGACCATCTCAAACCACTATCCAACCAAACATAGAAGGCAGAGCAGCCCTGTCTGAGTCAAGGTAGCAGATAAAGTCCTAGTCAAGGACAAGTGATGAAAGCTTCCTCACTTTGGGCCTTATAAAGAGAAAATGTGTTGTTGTTGTTATTATTATTTTGCATTGCACTCTGGGCATGTTATTGTGTTTTGGAATAAAAATATATTGAGCACTAATGTAGCAACTGACATATTAGACTTTGGTGACGGTCTATGAGTCACTGCCATTGGTCCTGAAGAACCGTAGCTGTTTTTCCTAGCCCTGAAACATTTAGAACTGCTTTCAGAGCTCTCCTAAGAATTCAGAACCACAGGAAGGATACGGCGAAGAGGCAGGGTGGTGGGAAGCATATAGAGGAGGAGATATAGACAGGAATGTTGAAGAGGTAGTCTCTAAGAGATTGATCTCCAAAAATACCAAAAGAAAGGCTTTTATTTTGACATCTGTTTGAATTAACACGGTTACCAAAAATAGTACCTAATCATGGACTGAGAGAATTGAATTCGAATTTTAAAAATCGGTGTTTTGCGCAAGTCTAAATCCAACAAGTATTGATATGAACACATAAGTTCCTGCAGGAAAGCAAACATGACTCGAGCCAGGTAGACATGATATTGATGGCAAAGGCAGCCTAAAGTGATCATAATTTTCTTTGTTTTTATTCTCTACATTGATGGAAAATTTGTGATTTTTTTAATCCAATAACAAAATCAACAGAACTGTGACTTAAATCTCACAACTTTAATGGCCGATTTATACACTTTGGAAAATACAATCCTATTTCCTACAGTTATCCTTTTTTCTCATTATGGAAAGTTTCAAGGGGACATATCTCAACCTTTCTCCAATGCTTTGTGAATGTTGTCTTCTATAATGATTTTTCTCTAATTTCTCTGAGGAGCCCCCCATAATACCTAGGCTTTACCTTATATTGTCTTTGAGCAAATGGAACTCAGAAGGCAAAACAAAATAAAGAGTCATCAGAAATTTGAAATCTTAAAAAAGCTTGTGTTGGATAACTGAAATGGCAGCTATTTTGACTGTCACTGAAAATAACAGTTGAGTCCCATGCTGGCCTGGGTAGGTCAATAAGCCCTTGGCGATTGTGGATTTAACATGCATGGCTCTGAGTGTTCTTAAATGATCCTGGAAGCCCATAACATGTAGTAATTTGTAATTTTGCTGAGGCGTGAATCTGAACTGCCCGCACTGGGAGGCAGGTGTGAGTCATTTAACTAGCTACCATGACTTTACCCTCCACTTGTTTTCTTGTAGGAGTTTTATGGTTTGGGTGATTTGCAAAGGTCTCAGGGATTCCTTCACAAGCACTCTCATATCTAATATAATGTTAAAAAAAAGCATTAAAGGGGTAGAGGGGACAAATATGTAGACACTGTTGAAGTAATAGGATTCCAGTGTATAACCCTGAAGTGTTGTGAACACTCAATGAATACTTATTTTATGGATTTCTTAGTAACTGGAATAATGTATGTTAAGCATTTGACACAGTATCTGACACATGGTAGAGTGTTCTTTATGTGTTTTTTTCTTTGCTTCATGTGTGTCACTGAAACATTTATATGGTAGCTTCTACTTATGGAGAACTTCTCCTACATCAGATAAAGGAAAAAAATATCAGAGGCTATCGCTGCCTTTTTTTTTTTCAGAATTTGAACAATGTTTAGTGCAAAATCTGCTTAAGCTAAGGAGTCTCTGTTATAAAGCCCACACTTCAGTTAGCAGTCTATATTTATGTGTGGCGACAGAGGCATTGTTTATACATTCTCTTAATCTGCAGCCTCACAGTGTGATAGGATTAGGAATCTGGGCCCATATGCAGATGTTAGGGTGTGTGGCAAAATTGAGACACTTCAATAAATTTGCTTTTGAAGATTAGAAATGGGGGCTTGATACACCCATTTGGCTTTTCTCGGTGTCTGAACACAGAACCTCAGTAATCCTTCTGATGGAAATCTCATTAACGTGTGTTTCAGACCACATTATATTTATACACATATCATGTCTGCTTAAAAATCAAATAAGGCTTGTTTTTCATTAAGATGGTCTTTTTTAAATGGGTGAATATTTCAACAGATGACACCAAAATAACTTCCCTCAGATTCAGTAATTTACATATTTTGTAGATATTCAAATGAAAGATGATCTGAAATGCAGCCATCATTGTTCCAAAGCTCAGAAAGCTGAGTGTCGTTTGAGGCATTCTTGTAACAGATTGTTGTGAGAGGAACTGAAGATTTTATCTCTGTGTTTGGACATTTTTAGGGGGGAGAGAGTATTTTTAATAACATCTTCCACCCACCTGGGTTCCTTAAGTAGTACACTCTCACAGGAGTGGCAAACAACAGAAATCAACCAATTGTTTGGTCATCAAAAACATGAATATGGTAATTCACGCCAACAGGAATACCGAGATACCTTCCCTTCAATCAAAATAATGAGAAAGCAGCTATACATTTGCATGAGAATAGAAATTTAGGGGGGTCATTACAGTTTTCCAATTGTAATCTGTTCTTCCACCACTCCCACCCCCCAACTGCCTAAGGTTTGCAAACTGCTTCAGCAACCATCAGCCAAGAAATGTACATGTCATCTGCAAATCACAGATCTTGACGCGAGTGATTGCACAGGGAGAAGTGCTGAAGGGTTCATAGTGGCCAGGACAAGACTTAAAAGTGATGCGAAATAGGGAGCAAAGAGGGCTGCAATTGCCTTGGAGCCTCAAACAGACTGAGCTTCAATGCCATAGAAAAAATCACCAGCTTCTCTATCATTTCTTTAAAGGTCAAAATTTTTGTAGGTGGACTGGGAGAGCAGCGGATTGCAGATGCGTTTAACAGCAGGATATTTTCCGCTGCCATGACCAGTTAAGGAAGATTTTCAAAAACACATCTGCTGGTAAACAGTTTGGCCCTACTCTGGGTCATCTGCCTTCTCTGGTCTCCTTGCTGCATGGATTCTTACCTGGGTAGAGTCCCAAACCTCACATCAGTCAAAGCTAGGCTTTCAGTACAGTCCATTACATTTTTTAGAGAGGTACCTCAGTGGCTTTCAGGGAGGTTTTATGATGTGGGGCTGCCTCTTCCCAAATGCACGAAGCACACACATGAGGCATACAGGCACAGAGCATGGACTTAGCACCATTTCCTCCTCATGCTGCTGCTCAGCAGGTGGGCGCTCATGCCCACCCCTCACTGCCAACCCTCCAGTGTGAGCCAATCAAACTCAGTCACTCCATCCATGGAGCTCCCCAAAGGAACCTGAGGGGGCCAGCTCTTTGGGTGACCACTTGCAGAGGTCAGCCAATGCTCTACCATGTTCCACTCAACTGTTGGCTACTATAAACATAGAAGCCATTTGGCAAACCCAACCTAAACCCACAGTTGGAGTCAGACTGAGTGGTGGGGAATCTTTCATCTCTACCTATAGTTGCACCCTGGTCTTCTGGCATGCTAGATCAACAACGATAAATACCCAGGAACTCCGTCAAGGAAATGGGAATGACACCCATCTCACGGGTTCCCCGTGGAGAATACACCTCCAGGAGGGGATGTGAGAAGGTAAGGGCCCAGTACAGCTAAATTCTCCAACTTTTCCTCTGAGGTGAAAACACGGTAGAAACACAAACTTACTCCATCCCAAATACCTTGGGTTGGAATGAGATCCCAGGCCTGGTTAGAAGTGACACCTTATCTGACCCTCCAGCCCGCAGCAACTGGTAACACATCAGCACACATGGGTGAATATGGCCCTAAGTGGTAGCCTGGGAAGGTGTGTGGTGAAAGCTTAATGTTTACGTTCTTAGAGATACTGTCCATAGTAGTCGTGCAGCCACACATTGAGGTTGGGATGGCAAAGTATTTAGTGTGACCTGTCTGGGCAAGAGCTCCCTGGAGATGGCACAGCATCTCACATGTTCCAAAAGGATGTTATCAGGCCAGGGAGGCTTGAGGTCATAATTCCTTCCCCTTAGAAGGGGCATAAGATGTCCACCCTCAAACACTTCCCAACACCTACTTTTCCTTTTGGCAAAGAAATAATCGAAATTCATCTTTTATAGGTTCCTTATGTGATCCTTTACAAAGTTACCCCAAGGAGAAGAGTAGTGACTAAGAAGGGGACATATGTAGTCATATACCCTCAGTCAGGTTACTTCAGCTCTCCATGCTTCAGTTCCTCACCTAAAAGGGGGTAAAACCAGCATGTCCCTACACGGATGTTGCGGGCATTAAATGAAAGTGTATGAAAAGGGCTTAGAATAGTGCCTGACACACAGTAAGTTTCAATACAGAGTTCAATTTGAAATATTGTTGTTACTATTTTTGTTATTTTATCTTTTCAACATTTCATCTGCCATCCTTCCCTGTAGCCTGGCATGAGTAAAGATTATGGCCTGGAGGAGAGGGGGAAAGGCAGGAGGCTTCCAGGTTTTGTACTGGAGGCAGATCAACAAAGAATCCCATGGGTTTCATTCAGGTGCAAGAGTTGCTGTGGCTCCTGCTCTAGCTTTTCAACTCCCATAACCCACCTCCTCTCTTCACACGTATCCAGATCTTTCTTAGGACAAAAAAGGATCCTTTCAGGAACTTTCAGATGTCCGTGCAGACATGAGAATGAGTAAAGCCAGAGCAGACTGATGTAAGATCTAACTGGGCCAGGGAAGACAAGGTGGCAAACCAGGGTCCAGGGTTCCAGGGCTTCAGTTCGCACTAGGAGCTGTGATCTTGTGAATGAGAACACAATAAAGGGACGGGGGGTGGGGGAGGAATTCAGTGTGGGATCACTAATCCACTCAGGCCGCTTTCTCAGCCCGTAATCATTAAGAGATCCAAGCAAAAAGGCTTTCATCTATCCTGCGAGGTGCAGCGTCGCAGGCTGCTTTTGCCAGGCCGGCCTCTGCCTGCTGCTTTAAAAACACCCAGAGCCCAAATCCAGGACGAAAGCAAGTGGTAGTTTATGCTAAAATGCTAAAGCCATTGGAAAGCAAATGCGTATAATAGAAAGAATTTAAGCAGCTGGTGGATGTCATTACATTCACTTCTCAAGGAGGCCTGTCTTCTGGTGACACCAATCAAAGAACTGGGTCATCTCTCAACAGTAATTTTCTTGGAGGCCATGAAATTCTTGCATTGATTTTATCCCCCTTTGGCTGAACGTGCACGGAGAACAGCAAAGCTGGTGAGGATGCAGGCAGCCCATGGGGCTGTCATCAACTCCATCTGAAGGGTTTACATCCTTAATGGGATCAGAGGTCTTCTCGGTGATTCTTCGTAAGTGCAACAGAGAAACTATCTTTCTCTCGCCACTGATTCCACACCTGACAATTCTCCTATTTATCAGTTAACAATTATTGTCGCAAAGCAAGTCAATTACAAAGAAGGATTTATGAAGTTCTTAGCAACTAAGAAGAAGCTTGACGGACTCTATCCATACTGTTCAGAAAACTGAAATGTGAATTGTCTGAAGACAGGACTGACTTCACATATATTAGCACCACATCATAATACAAATCATTAGGACATTAATTCTTGTGTTTCTGTGTATACCCACCAAGTTACTACTATGTGTAACAGGAAACAAAGGCATTCAGCTACTGTACAAGGTGGCAGGAATCGTGGCCTCCCATCCTCTCCTCCATGCATCCTTGCCAACGCCCCAGGAAGAGTTGGCTATGCTCTCCTCACTTGCCTCAAATCTGCGTTAGGACTCAGAATTTAGTTTGGTGTTACTTATCCCTTTACCATGACACCCGCCCTACAGCCACAGAAAGGAGGGAACTATTTTTAATAGTCCTTTGTGAAGGATGTCTGATGTCCCATATCTGTCCCTCGCTCTGGACACTGCAAAACCAGGAGGAGCCTAACGGCATCTTTCCTGATAGGCTACACCGCTTTCTGTACTGGATTTCCCTGCCACCAGAGACTAGGACACTGGCTGGACAAGCCATTCCGGGACAAGCTGGAGAAGTCAATACTCCCTGGGGGCAACCCTTGACCAATGGTGTGTGAGAGCCAATGAAGGATGCAGCTCGCTAACAATTTTAAGGCACACGCCTGAGGTTTCCTAGTCTGTCTCTGAGAAGAAGGAGCCTCAGTCTCCCAGAGTGGTAGTCAGCTCGAGAGCACACCCTGGACTGGTTGGTCTTCCTTCCATGTTTCGATCTGCTCAGCTCCTCACTTTGCCTCTGGCACTACTGCTCTCACATAAAAACACCTGCATACATGCCTTTGTCACAGGATCTACTCTTTGCGGAAACTCAGGCAGAGTCGAAGCCATGATGTGACTAATCCATCCAGAACACCTATTTAAACAGTTACTTTGACTCACTTCGGGATTAATCATGACAAGTCATAAAACGAAGTAATGTAATGCTTTAGTCTATATCCTCAAAATATAGGGACTATGTAAAGGATTCCATAATTAAGTGTATAAAATTAACCATTCCACAAAATTTTAACCATCTTTTAGTAATTTATATTCTTCCTTTGGATTGCTACAAAAATCAGGCCCATGAAACATGTTTTCCTAAATACTTACCAATAAGAGTGAATGAATAGCTATTTCCCAAGACACAACGGACTTATATAGTTATTTTATCCCATGAGACAGAATAGCCTCATCCAGGCTAAAGTAAAAACTGCATTGACTTTGCCTAGGTTTTTCTACCCACCAAGCTCCCCTCTAATGATATTCATCACATTTGAGATTATTTGCTTAATACCTGTCTGTTCCACTAGATTGGAACTCTATGATGGTGAGAGGTGTTTGTTTCATTTAAAAGTATATCCTTAGAGGTGCCTGGTTGGCTCAGTGGGTTAAGCCTCTGCCTTCAGCTCAGGTCATGATCTCAGGGTCCTGGGATCGAGTCCCACATCGGGCTCTCTGCTCGGCGAAGAGCATGCTTCCCCCTCTCTCTCTGCCTGTCTTTCTGCCTACTTGTGATCTCTCTGTCAAGTAAATAAATGAAAAATCTTTTTTTAAAAAAAGTGTATCCTTAGCCTTTGGCTTTCCATCTGGCACACAGTGGGTCGTCAGTGAATGTTTATTGAATTTAACTTTACAAAATATAAAATGCCTGAGAAAATCCATACCACTCACATGATGACTCAAAGATCATCCCGAACAATATCAGTCATTTGTGTTCATGTTACCTAAGGAAAGCTCTGGCTGAATCTGTCCATAAGCCAGAGAGACATAGAGACATAAGAGAGACATAGCAAAGGTTCTAACAAGAACAAAGGAAACTGATTTTCTTTACATCTAATAGGACCCCTTTCTCTCTAGCAAAGTCACTCAGTCTCTCTTTACTACTAGTAAAATTAAAATAATGTTAAATTTTGGGTTCCTGAGGTCAAGAGCAGTCGGTCAAGCAGCCCAATAGACCTAACTGGATCTTCCAGCAGAGAGTTTGTTGCCTCTGGGATTTTAAAAACATTAAGACTAAGGTATTTGTCAATAATCTTTAATGGAGTTTAAACTACTATCCAAAAGTTGTTCGTGTTCAGATAGAATTTTTGCTGCTACATTGGCATAGAGTCAGTCTACTTTTCATGGAAAAAGAGAAAAAGTGGAACCTTCTTATAAAAATTCTATTTCTCCGCCTCTTCTCCAAAGTAATTCCCTTCATCTTTGAAACTCACATAACACATATCCTACCTTGGTCATGTAATCACACTGGGCTCCTTTAGCTTTTTTCATGTTCACTGCATCTTCTCTTTCTTGTGCTGGGAAATCACTTCTAAGACCACCACTTTAATAATACCATGATGACTAAACTGGATTATTAGCCTCAGAGTTGTGCATGGTACAGGAAGTGACACATGTCCAAAGACTCTAGCTTTAGTCTTTGCTCTCTCATTAACTGGCTGCATGGCCTTGGGCAGGTAATACACATTTTGAGTTTAACTTTGGTCTAAGGCAAAATAGGAGGAAAGGGGGTTGATTTCTAGCATACTTTCCACCTTTAACATATGTGAATATTTTCAGAAGAGTCTTAGTAGATGTTTTGTTTTGTAAATTGTACTGTGTCTGTCGGGTATTAATTGGTATGTTTAGTTTGTCTGGTGACGCTAATGACTGTCTTCGTCATAAATGATCAGTATTTTGGAAGTCAGAACACTTTCAGCAAGTTGATGGCTTTACCCCGTTCTATTTCAAGTAGCAGGTGTTCTGAATTGGTGCTGGTCTGTCTGAAAAGAAAATCTAGATGAAGTGTGAAACTTGCAAGGGTCTAGAATTTCCTCTCTTTGCCGAGCCAGAGGTGGCTTGCAGAGGGCTCAGTTCACAGCTTGTATTTGCTTTCCCTCTTAGCCCTTTCCCCTGCCTTTTTAACTGCCAAATTCAGGGAGCAATAGAAGCAAAAATCTTTATCTCTATACTAGAACTGCACTGTACCCATTAGTGACAACTTGTAAAAGTTACTAACAAGATAAAGGCAAAGGGATGCTGGTGCCATCATCTGAGAGTCATGGAGTATATTTTGAAGTTTCAGAGAAGAGGTAAAAGTTAGAATAAAGGGGATGAAATAAATCCTCCAGATAGTAATAACAAGTCACTAAATTCCAATATGCATCTTAGAAATGATCACAATGACATGGACTGTGACTTAAGATAAGAATATGTGTCATGTTGTAAGGGGGTCATGCCAAATCATATAACCATCTCACTTTTTCCCTAAATAATGACCATAACATCGGAAGGAATCTATATTGTGATTCTGCAAATCGTCCAGAAGATGGAGATACTGAGGCCACAATATTTCAGTCTCAGGAATTCAGAAAGAAGTTAATTAGATATTTGGGGGCACTTCCTCTCATGAGAGAACCATGATTTGCTTTTCATTTAAATATTCATTTTTAAAGAAATTCAAAGCTATTCATCTGAAACCAGGATTTTTTAAATACTCACTTGATAGTTATAAAAGAATAATAATTTGAAAATCTTTTACCTCCTTAAAGACATACATACAGTTGATCCTTTAGGGTAGAAGTGTGGGTCCATTTGCTGCCAAATTAACCTCCAGGGCATTACATCCTGACCTAAATGTCATTAATAATAGTATGTACTCAATCAATTAACTTTATTATTAATGTATATCAATTATTAATTGATGCATTGTTATTAATTATTAATATATTAATTAATAATGTGTTGTCTAAGAAGTGAAAAACTTCACAAAAGACTCAAAAAGCAAGCAGATCAAAAGGGAGACATTTTCTAGAATTGCATTCAATGCTACAGAAATGATTCATTTCAGGAATGTACTGTCCATCTGATCAAATCAATCCAGTTTTACATTACAGCAATTCTAAATCGTCTTAGATATAAATCCCTATACCATTAATTAAATTATTCTGGTATGTTTCACTAAACCTTATCTGTTCTTTTCTAATATAAATGATTAATACTCTGTAAAAGTTATTTTTATGGAATATGTTGGACACAAATGATGTAAAAGGAAACAACAAATTCTTCAGGACTTGCCACTAGGCTTAAAAATAATACGTCACAACTCCAACTGAAGAACTTCTGTGTAGGCTTCCTCCTCCATTCCCCTCCTCCTCCATACCATCAAACACTCATCCTGTGCATGCTTTTATGCCCTTACTACATGTGAATGTATCCCTAAAATATACACTGCTGTTTTATGTGTTCCAAAACTTTATACAAATGGCATCACACTCTAAGTACGTGTCACCAACTTACTTTTCTTAGTTTAATATTATGTGCTTGAGATTTATTCATACTGATCTATGTCATTTTGTTTATTCACTTAAGCTGCTGGATAGTATAAATTTATTTATTAATTCTTTCTGTGAATATTAAGATTTGTTCTAACTTTCACTCTTACAAGCAATGCTACAGTGAATATTCCTATATACGTGACTTTTGTAAGAGTTTCTCTAGGGTATTACACCTAGGAAGACAGTATCTAGAACACTGTCTTATAGTTGGTATATTCAACTTTGTTAGTAATACCAAATTGCCCTCTGAAGTGTAAATTGCCCTGATTTATATTCCCACCAGCAGTGTATAGCCCCCACTGCCCCACATTCTCTCAGCACTTGGTAGGTCCAGCATTTTCCTATTTGCCACTCTGATAAATGAGAAGTGGCATTTTACTGGTTGTTAATTTGCATCTATCTCTCCAACTCTTATTTTTATGAGACTACAGATCCAAGTGTAAGATATTCTGAAAGTTTTTTCTCCACCATCCCTCTCCTCACCTTTCATTCTGCTGGGAAACTCTGAGAACTTATCTATCAGGGGACACATCTAATGTTTTCTTCCACGTGGAGGTGTGACAGTTATGACCTCTCCTCCTCAGTGTTAAGTCAGAAACTGTGAAGGGTCTGAGATTTTACCCTACTTGGGAGCTAACAAGTTAGAATGCCATAGTTTTATATACATAAACTGACAGAAGACACAAGACCCCTGGGTCAGAGAAACAGACCATTTATTACTCACAGCACGACTCCTGTCTGACAGAATTACTCAGTAAGTCACACACAGAAGACTGTACACTAAGCTGCCCACCATCGCCTCTTATTCCTTCATACTTAGAATAAATTTCAACCTCATGACCAGTACTGCAATCTTTATTTGCTTTCCAAGACAATTGGGAGAAATACACCATGGTGAATTTGTCCCTTTGTATTTCTATGAGAGCCACACATACCAACAGAAAAATTTTTTGGTATAGTATTTTTAGTCCTTCACTTTTAGTTTAGCCAATTACAAGCTCGCCATTGTGACACATTCTGGCCAAACACAGTTTGATTTACTTTGGAATACCAATTCTGCCATTTTATACCAGGGTGGCTTTAGTCAAGTTTCTTAATTTCTCTGAGAGTCAATGACTCCATCTGTAAAACAGTAGTAATAGCACGTGTATCAAAGAGTTGACAGGCTTGGATGAGCTAGTGCAAGTAAAGCACATGATACGTAATACACACCTTGGTGTTAACAGCTAGTATTATCTAGAAGTCAATGTCCTTTGGTAAAAAGTCATTCCTTTCCCTGAATTTAGCAACAACCTTTGTCCTGATGTTATTCCATAATTATTGCTCCCAGAGGTATTTCAGATTTGGCAGATAATAGTCACTGCCATTATTGAGTATCTACATAGTATGTTTTTTTCAAGGTAGAAGTTAGGCTACCCATTTTACAGATGAGGATATAAACCAAGAGAGTTTAGGAAACTTGCCTACAGTCATATAAGCCAGTAAATATCAGATCTAGGATTTGATGTCTGTTTACCTCTTAACCCTAGGCTCTTGTTTATTTATCAACAAAAAGTAGGATGTGTACATTCTAACAAAGGATCCAGATACTAGAGTTCTTGACTCATTTTGCTTAGCCATGAATATGAATGTAACAGTAAATATATATCACAGGTTTCGGGTAGAAATTGTGCCAAATTCTCTTGTGATCTTCATTACCAAAGACATTTATCTCTACCAAACATACACAACTATGCAAACTCCTTATATAGGTTGGTAATTAGGAAAGCCTCTTAAGAAAGTGAAATATCCAAAAATAAGTACTGTTTTTCAGATATTTCCTTTTTTCCCACTTAGCTGAAAGTATTTTGGAAACCGAGCAACAATTATAAAGAAGATTCTCTGACACAGAAAACAATCCCAGGCCAGAGACACTTGAACTTGGGCACTTTACACCCAAGTTACTTTATACTTTACATGTTTTATGATCCTTCTTCTAAGCAGTAAAATGAGTCAGAGCTATACAGGAGTATCAGCTTTTTTAGTGTTTTCAGAATCAGATGGAAGGCTTTACCTGATCTGAGCAATTCTTTAACTATGTTAACACGGAAATACAGCATCAACAGTGGTGGCTTAGATATAAAGAAGCACACTTAGGTTTGAATGGCATGTTTAACTTCTGTCTTTTTATAATCTAAAGACTTATCTAAAGTTATACAATGAGAAAAATTAATGTTTAAACTCTAAAAGACTATTACGTTTAGAAATCTACCCCCTCAAAGTCCTTCATTTTCTGCTGGGTCACTATTTTAAAATGTGATTAAAGCATAGTAATGCCATAAGTGATCATGCGAAATTTCCTGTGGGATTAGTCACCAACACTCAGCTTTCTGTCCTTTGCTTGTGGTTGAGCAGAATCTCGCAGTATCACCACGTCTCTGCCTGTCTGCTCCCCCAAATAGCATTTAAAGTTAATTTCAAAATAAATAATTATAAGAAACTATCTGGGTCATCACCCATCCTTACTTTTTCTTCTTTCAAAAATTATCTTTCTATTCACTGCTCAGATTGTTTCACCAGGAAACTCCAAATAGAAGCTCCTGAGAACAGCACACTCAGTGGAAAACCAGGCTGGACTACCCATGAGTCCAGCAGGAGGCAACCCATTTCCCTAGCTATTTAAGGTATGGATGAAGACTAAAGTAATGATTCTTTTTCACTTTAGGCAGACTCTTAGATTTAACTTTTAATTACTTCCTAGGAATGACTGCCTCTACCCAATTCACTTAAGCAGATGTAACTACAACCACAAAAACACTGTTGACTGGTGTCCTCCAGAGACCTGTTCATTACCTGTCATTAAATGTTTTAAAAGTTTGCATAATTGATCCAGCCAATAAGTCATCATTGATTTATGGGGTTCTGTGCTGAAGAGTTGCTCTTTAAAAATTCATAACACTGGTATGTGTCTTTACAATCCATTAGCTGTTTACGTACCCACAGTCTTAGCATTGATTGACCTTGGACTGAGATTCTCATGGACTTCTTTTTTTTGCAAGTCCTCAGTATAGAAAAGCAATACTTCAGCCTTCTCCCTTGACAGCTATACTTTGATTTTTTTCCTCCATCAAAACAGAAACTTTACTTGAAATGATGAATAAATAAAGCATATTCCATAAACAGCTCTTCACTATTATTTAAGCTTATGGGTTGCATTGTGTGAATCTCCTTTCCCCACCATCAGATTCAAGTGTGTAAATGTTCTAAAAGGTTTTGAAAGTTTTATGATGATTTCAGGGGATGGAGGAGTAATAGCTGAAGAGTGAAGCTATTAGTTTTAATATTTATATTGAGTGCTCTGAAACATTAATGTGACAAGATGTAAGATCAGTGTAGTGGGATATATTTACTTCACAACCACTGCCACGTGACAAAAAAAAAGCGTGTGTGTGTGCGTGTGTATGTTTGCGTGTTTATTTTCTAAAACTTAGAGTTCAAATGTTATTTGCAGGTTATTATTTTTTCCTTTCCACAAGATTTAAAATTCCGACAAATACTTTAGCTTTCTTGAACATGAGCTATTTTTAGGAAGCAGGAATGGACTGCCAGACTAAAGTTGACACATGGGTTTGTTAATTTGTGTGGGTCTGTGTTCAAATAGTCCTCCCACCATGTCATGGTGAATACCATCCACCAGATGGGTAACAGGTTGTCCTGCCTTCACTCCCAACTGTGTCTTGGGGAAAAATAAAGAATGATGATTATTAATCTGGACTGAGAAAATCTTTATAATGAGAGCTGCTCTTAGTGACTTCATATAAAGAAGAAATGAGGCAAGGAACTTCTGAGCTCTGGACTCAGAGTTCTGCTTTCAGTCTCAGCTCTGCCCTGACAGAAGAAGCTGTGTGACCTTGGGCATGTGCCTTTACATTTTTACGCTTGGTTATTGGTTTTTAAAATGAGCATGATAGTTTTAACAACTCACGTACTTCTTGTAATGTTTAATGCAATAATCCCTACAAAGACTCAGCACATTAAGTATTCTCTATTATTGTTACCACAATCAAATGAACAAATACTTTTAGAGGGCCCATAGTGTACAAGGCACTGAATTTGCACCAATTACTAGATTTTTAAAGTATTCTCAAAGTATTAATTATCTATTGAGAAAACAAAAATATCTGCCCACTTAAATCAAAACAAGGGCAGAGGAGTTGTTTTTGAACTGGAGAAGACCTAAAAGACCTGAGTTTAAGTCCCAGCTCTGCCATGAGCTGCCTCGCAACACTAGGCTTGTGACTTGATCTCTTTGGGACTCAATTTCCCCACATGCAATACTTTACCTCACATAGTTGCAATGAAGGTTACAGAAGATATTAATAATGCTTGTAGTAACAAACAACCCAGTTAAAAAGTGGGCCGGAGACATGGACATTTCTCCAAAGAAGACATACAGATGACCAATAGACACATGGAAAGATGCTCAACATCACTCATCAGCAGGGAAATGCAAATCAAAACTACAATGAGGTATCACCTCACACCTGTCAGAATAGCTAAAATCAAACAAGAAAAAACAACAAGTGTTGGTAAGGATGGTGGAGAAAAAAGAACCCTCATTCACTGGTGGTGGGAAGGCAAACCTGTGCCACCACTGTGGAAAAGATTATGGAGGTCCTCAAAAAAAATTAAAAATAGAAAAAATAATTAAAATAAAATTACCCTATGATCTAGTCACTCCACTACTCAGTATGTATCCAAGACTATGAAAACACTAATTCAGAAAGATACATGCACCCCTATGTTTACTGCAGTATTATTTACAATAGCCAAATTATGGAAGCAACCCAAGTGTCCAATGATAGATGAATGGATAAAGAAGATGGGTGTGTGTTTGTGTGTGTGTGTGTGTGTGTGTGTGTGTGTGTATATATATATATATATATATATATATATATATATATACATGTATGCATATTACTCAGCCATAAAAAAGAATGAAACCCTGCCATTCGCAACAACATAGATGGATCTAGAGAGTATAACACTAAGTGAAATAAATCAGTCAGAGAAAGACAAATGTCATAGGTTTCGCTCATATGTGAATTTTAAGAACCAAATGAAGAAAAAAAGAGGCGAACAAAACAACAGACTCTTAAACATAGAGAACAAACGAGTGCTTAGCAGAGGGGAGGTGCATGGGGGGAGGGGTATAACAGATGGAGAGTAAGAGTGCACTTGTGATGAGCACTGAGTAATGTACAGAACTGTTGAATCACTATACTGTATACCTGAAACTAACACAACACTGAGATTAAGGACACTGGAATTAAAACTAAAAATAAATTTTTAAAAATGTATGTGATAACACTTAACTACTAAAAATGTGCTACGTTCAGATAATCCCAGGTTTGGGGAGTTTAACAAACCTGGACAGCCACATGAGTAACTAGCTCCTGTTGGTTGTCCACAGCAAGGAAGATGTTCATTATGAAATAAATGAGACAGAGAGCAGGTAATGGTAACGATCAGCTAAGGAGCCCCTTGCTTTATGCCGGGGACCATGGCCGGGTGGGACTGGATTGGACATTTCAATATAATTTCAACATTAACAGGCAATGAAGAGTACTAAAATATGAAGGTACTCAAAGTGGGATGAGAATTATGAACTAAGAGCACAGACAAGAGAGACAAGGAACGTGGGGGTGGTGGCAGTGTGGTGTGTGCATGGCCTGAATGCCCAACTGTGGGAGATAAAGTTAGGAAGGTGAGCCAGGGAAAATGGGAGAGCCTCCTTTGGGTGTCCTGCTGAAGATTTATCTGATTCTGCAGCCAGTTTTCTCTTTTTCTCTTTTTTAAAGCAATATTACATTTTAATAAAATTTGCTTTAATTTTTTAATCTCAGTAAAATATGTCCATGTTTTAACAGTTCTTAACCTTGGGTATATAACAGTACCACCTGAGAGCTTTTAAAACCCCAAGACCCAGGGTGCCTGGGTGGCTCAGTGGGTTAAAGCCTCTGCCTTCGGCTCAGGTCACGATCTCAGGGTCCTGGGATCAAGTCCTGCACTGGACTCTCTGTTCAGCAGGGAGCCTGCTTCCTCCTCTCTCTCTGCCTGCCTCTCTGCCTACTTGTGATCTCTCTCTCTGTGTCAAATAAATAAAATCTTTTTTAAAAAGTAAATAAAAAAATAAAACCCCAAGACTCAGGCCTCATCCCAGGCAGCCCAAATCAGAATCTCCGGGGGTGGGACCCAGACATTAGCATTCTTAAAGCCCCAAGTGATTGTGGTACAGCAAGGTTGGGAATCACTGATTTAAAGTATCCATTTTTAGGGGTGCCTGAATGGCTCAGTCCGATGAGTGTCAGCCTCTTGGTTTCAGCTCAGGTCTGATCCTGGGGTTGTGGAATTGAGCCCCACATCAGGCTCCACACACACAGCCTGAGGTTCGCTCTCTCCTCTCCTCCTGCCCCTTTCCCCACTCCTGCACAATCTCTCTCTAAAGTAAATAAATAAAATCTTTTTTTAAGATTGTATTTATTTATTTGACAAAGAGATAAAGAGCACAAACAGTGCAGTAGGCAGAGGGAGAGGGAGAAGCAGACTACCTGCTGAGCAGGGAGCCTGATGTGGGACTCGATCCCAGGACTCTGGGATCATGACCTGAGTCAAAGGCAGACACTTAACCGAATGAGCCACCCAGGCATCCTATATAAAGCCTTTTAAAATAAATAAATAAAATATCAATTTTTACTACATAAAAAAAGAGATATTCCTCTGCTCCACCCATCAATCCCCTTAGCTTGGTACATATTTCCTTGACTTCTAGAGGGGTTTTATGATAAACCTATCAAATGTTGATAATATCATAAATCAAAAATGCATTCAATACACCTAACCTACCTTAAATGTGCTCAGAACACCTACAGTTGGGCAAAATCATCTCCCACAAAGCCCATTTTATACTAAAGTGCTGCATAGCTCATGTAATTTATTAAATACTGTATTGAAAGTGAAAAACAGAATGGCTGTGTGGGTAGAGAATAGTTGTCAGTCTATTGGTGTGTACCCTCGTGATCTCATGGTTGACTGGGAGCTGTGGCTCCCATCCCTGCCCAGCAATACAAGAAAGGATTGCACATCTATCACTGGCCCAAGGAAAGATCAACATTCACAGTTTGAAGTATGGTTTCTACTGAAAGCATATCACTTTCACACCATCGCAAAGTCAAAAATTTATAAGTTGAAAGATTGTAAGTTTGGGACTATATTCTAAAAGCCATAACTTCTACCTTCTGTTTTCCATATATTAGTACCTTTCTTTTATGTTGGAGGCTTTCCTCAGATGTGTGGGAATCTTTGACCCTCTGTTCATGTTTAAGAATGAGGTAGTGAGGGGCGCCTGGGTGGCTCAGTCGTTAAGCATCTGCCTCCGGCTCAGGTCATGATCTCAGGGTCCTGGGATCGAGCCCATTGGGCTCTCTGCTTGGCAGGAAGCCTGCTTCTCTCTCTCCCACTCCCCCTGCCTGTGTACTCTCTCTCTCACTCTCTCTCTCTGTCAAATAAATAAATAAATAAATAAAATTTAAAAAGAATGAGGTAGTGAAAAGATTATGGAAGACTGTTTCGCATGGATTTTGTATGGATTGTGGGAAAACCCTTTGCAACTGTTGAGCTTTGCTGTAGGTGAGTAAATGGTAAGCTGAATTTTTAGTTGAAGTTTCCTTAAATGTCAACATCCATAGGCCTTTTCTCTGGGATTCTTCAGTTTCTTAAGAGAAGATTCCTCTAGACTCCTGCCTGGGTACTGTATGTGACTGAGTTCATCTACTCTGCTGGGCAGGGAAAACATGCCAAGACCCCTACTAGTCAAATGCAAATCATCATGTAAGGTCCCTGGTTTTGTCTCTACATCTCATCCTTTGTCCTCTGGCGTGGCCACATTCCCTAAACCTGAGCCTCCCCGGTTCAGTTTTTCAGAGATTAAATCTCTGCTCTGTGTGGTGAATGTGAGGAAGGGACAGTGGATTATGGGAGGCAAGAGAGAGGGGAGACAAGTAGACTCCTGGCTGTTCTGGATGGGATAGTAGGCCTGGGAGTCCAAATCCTCCATATCCTAACTTTCCACCAATTCCCTGATTTCCTTATCACATTTGGGGAGGGGAGGATTTTATTGGTGAATCTGTTCATTTTTTACTGGTATTATCCTCTGCAAGTACTTGTATTTTAACTTCCTCTGCTGAATCATTTGCCATCCATGTACTTTCTATCTTCCAAAAAACATCTTAGCTTCTCCTGTTTGCTGTTGCCTCCTTCCCTGCCTCTTTGTTCCTGCAGATTCATATAATTTTCGTTTTGTCTTTGAATACTATTATAATGGAAAGTTCAAGTGTGAAAGGAGAGAAATAAATATGGTCAATTTACCAGTTCTACACAGAACTCCCAGGAGAACTGGGCAGGGGCGGGGGGGGTGGGGGGTTCAAGGGTGGGGAGGGAGTTGTTGGTGGTGGTGCGTTCACAAATACTATGCAGAACTACGGAAAAACAGTTAAAAGTGGAATCACTCCATGAAAATGAAGGGTAGAAGAGTCAGAGTTCCCCTTTCCATTTTCTCCCTTTTCCTCAAAACCTAGACAAACTCAAAGAACACAGACAGAGGAAATACCTGGTGTGAACAGAGAATGGTTGAAAGTGAAGACTGATCTCCAATTCTTGCTCTTCTCGGTCCTTCTGCCAAAATGTGGAGTGACCAAGGAGCCATGAGGGGATTGTCTTGTCGCCTACTATGATTTGGCATGTTTCTTTTGCAGATTCTGTTACTCAGCAAAGGTTCCTTACAAACGTTCCTCCTAAAGATGCTTAAGATTGTGTGGGGGATACAAAGATCAGCAAAATAGTCTCTATGCTTAAGTGATCGATAAGCTAGTAGGAAAACTGGAAGGAGCATAACTTTGACTGCATATGTCCTTTCAAATGCTCTGCCCCATCCTACAAGTCCTCCAAAGCTGAGAGGGCCTCCTACCGTTCCCCATATTACATCACTTCTTTGTCAAAAAACACTTATCTCCTGGTGGTTCAGAGAGGGCACAACTGAAAGAGTGAACAGGTAGGCTTTGTCCCTATAACCTAACCATGCTCCAATTCCCACTTCCCTCCTCAACTCCCAGCCTCAGCAGAGACCTTGAAGAATGAACTCTTTAGGCCCATGGCAATTCATGTCCTCATATTTAGTAAGTGTTGCCCAGGTTCCAAATTCAAAGTGGGAAACAAGGTGTCAGCAGATGGAAGTCCTTATGTGCACATTCTCATTCTTATTTTCCCTCTTTTCTCTTTTCTGCTACATTCTTACTTGTCCTTCCTTCATTTAAAAGATTCACTTTGAGCACCGCCCGAAATGCTCACATGGAGGCAAATGAATATGCTTTGTTTGTCCCTAGCTATGAGTCCTTTAGTGTAAAGGTTACATGGTAAATGTTTTCTATCCCAAATGTCAAAACCACCATGGACTTCCCTGAGGGGACTGTTTTTCAAAAACTCCATGTAATCAGGTTGGCAGGCCAAGAAAGACATAATGCTGCTGCCACACATATCCCTCACAGGAACACTTGGGAACACCCCAAAATGGGGTTCCTGGGGGTTTCTAAGGCATCATAGGTGGCAGGTACAAGCACCCAACCCACTCCCAGTTAAGACCTTTAAACCATTTCCTCATTTTTCCTGACGAAGAAAATCTCCAGATGTTCACAGCTCACTCAAAAGGAATAGTTAGGCTTAAAACAAAACAAAGCAAAAAACAAACGACCTTCTGTTGGGAAAAACTCACATACCTTTGTGGGTTTATTCTCAAGCTCTACCATGCAAATATAGTAACAGCAGCTTTCCTACAAATGCTCTTCCTTTTGCAAAATTCCACAGTGCTGCGCCCACCACAGGGCAGATCTGGAGCAGTAATTCACATTGGTGGGAGATTATGGCATCCTTTTCATGCAACCTTTCTCTCCCTTCTTAGAAAGCAAAAAAGAAAAAGAAAGGAGAAGAGAAAATATGAGACGCTTACTAACTTGTCCACAGCTTTCCCTTCCCTTGCCTGCTCTCCATTCGCTAGTGTTCTGAAAAAGGAAGTGTTAAAAGTCATACTGGAAGATTCTACAGAGAAAATCAATAAGAATAAAAGAAAAACTGTGTACCCCAAGGGGCCGTGTGAGAGGAAGGACATGTGGCATACTGGGAAGCAAAGTACAGAAGAGGGAACCCGGAGAAGAGGTGACTTAAAGACAAATGAATGCAAGGACAGTAGTTTAGTACTTTTCCAAACTATGTGAGTGAAATATTTCTGCAAGTTTCCTTAAGCAAAACAATGGAAGACAATGGTTGATGTTAGCATACTTTACCTCAGTCTATGAACTTGAACCTTCTTAAGTGATTGAGATACACACAAAAGGAGATTTGAATTTTTATTGGCATTAATGATTCTTTAATTATGGTATATTGTAGAAGTTTTCTAAGCCTGTCCATAGAGTAGCTTCATACAGATTTGAGCTATCTACTCATCTCTTCTGAGACCTCCAGTGATATTTTGTCCCATTCAGCCACCTCCTGTGAATTGTCCTTCAACGCTATCTTTCCCTTCTCTTCCTCAGAAAATGCACCCTTGACCTTAAATAGTTTCTATCCAGGGCACTAACCAAATGGAGACTTGGCCAGTGAATGGAGAAAAATGTTTGAACCAATGAAAAGTTAAGAACTCTTTGACTGATGTGCTTACCATCTTTTTCCTACCCTTCCAGATTCACCTTTCTCCGTCCTGGTCTAGTCTCCTAGGATGATTTGTGTGGCATGACTAATGGAACCCCTTGCCTTCTGACTTCCAGTTGAGTTTGACCAGCGGAGAGCACCAGAAGGAGATCTAGAGATAGCAGTGGGGCTGGTTGTTTATTAACAAACTTGTTTCTTGCTATCCAGGAGTGGCCCTCAACCAAAGGAAAGCCTGGGTCAGGAGATACCCTCCACAGAGCTCTCCTGGTCGGATGCTGGTAGCCATTCTTCCCTATGTCATTCAGGCCTGGGGTTCACTAGCTCTGGAGTTTGGTGCTATCCCTTGTGGGTTTTCCTTGCTCCTCACCCATATCCTTGCAAACAGTCTATTAGACTTTCCTCAAATTACCCAATTACAGTCTACCATCTGTTTCCTGCTGGGACCTTGACTGACACAGTTGGCAGAATGAAATTTAGCCCATCCAGAAGGTGTAAATAAAATAATGTGCTTTTATTAAGCTGTCATAAAAATAAACATGGGCTGAGAAAAAATCTTGTTTGATTTAAGGTATATAAGCAAGCATGAAATTGTAACAAATAAACCATTACCAGTAATACGGGTTTCCTATACTTAGAAAGCCTATACTTCTGATCACTGGGAGTATTGCAAGAAAGCCTGTTAAAAACCTTGTACAATCATCTTTCTTTTTAAACTTGTAAAAAATCCCAAACACTGCTTTCAGCAAAGGAGCTGAGAAGGGTATAAATTATAACCCTAATAGACTGAGATGACAGGGATCTGGCTGGGATAAGTACAGATTATAAAGAAACAAAAAATGAAATAGAAGAATTAAAATCTGCATTAGAAGCAGTAAAAAGCAGAATTGTCACTGAATAAAATAAAGTCAGTGGATGTAAAAACTTCATTTGAGGAGCTTTATCATAACACAGAGGAAACGTATGCAGAGCATCAGCTGAAGATAAGCTGATATCTAAGTGTAGTTAATAAACAGGCCAGAGATAAGTATTCAACAAGCAAAGCTTTCTAATCTATCAGAATATTTAGAAAATATAGTAGGAAAAGATGCCATTTTTATTAAAAAATCATATTTAATTATATTTGTTATTTAGCACATTTGCTTATATGACTAAATTGATTTATGGGCTTGTATGAAGAAACCTGCAGAGCTTTACTTAGTTATAATACATGGAATGATGTTATTTTATTGGATAGGAAAATTATTATAAAAATAGTCGCAAATTAATGTGGAAGTTTAAATGTAATAATATTCAAAAATCCTAAGGGGACTTTTATTTGGTATAGAATAAAAAAGGCAAGAACTTGACAAAGGATTCTGAATTTATATAAGAAGATGTGCAAAAAAATAACAAAATTTTGAAAAACAAGTTCAAAGAAAAAAGACTTATCCACTAAGTTGTTTTATAAAGTTATAATAATTAAAACATTATATTGCTTTCACAATAATGGACAAGAGCAACACATGAAACAAAATATTCTAAAGACAACAATGTCTGTAACTGTATAATGAGATGGAGCTAGAAAGCAATGGAGAAGAGAGATTATTCAATGATTGGTACTGAAGAAATTGGATTAACTTCTTGAAAAAATGTGTTCAACTTTACCTCATATTACACCAAAACCAATTCCAAATGGATTAAAGAATTACATTTTTAAAATTATACTATAAAATTGTACTACAAAAAGTAGAAAATTTAATGAATAGTCGTAAGACCTTGGATTGAGAAAGAATTTTCTACATAATAGTTATGAGTAAAGTCCTAAAGAAATAATGTATTAGTTGAAAAACTTAACTTCTGTTTGATGTAAGTCATTAGCGTAAGGGTAGATTGCTGTAACAAAGAGTCAACAACTTTGAGTTTACAAGTAACTTTGCTTAAAGAACAAAAGTATTTTATGCACTGTCACATAAGGGTCCAAGGTCTGCCATTCAAGATCACCAAGGTTTTTTCCAAACCCTTGCTCTGCCATCTTCTAGGGCACTGCTATTGGTTGCATGGTTACAGCTGGGCCTGTGCCACATCTGGGTTTCCAGCAGGTAAGCAGGGGTTGGCTGTGAAGGAAGCACTCCCACTGTCTTAAAGGTACAGTCAGACAATGGGAAACATCCCTTCTGCTCACATCTCATTGGCAAAGAGGTAGGCACATGGTTCTGTTTAACTGCAAAGAAGGTTGGAACATATATGTAAGCCCATTGGAAGGGAGCCACATGCCTAGCTATACCACACTATGGAAAAAGGAGAGAACAAATTTAGGTGGAAAACAGAAATATCTACCACACCACTCTTAAGACAACTGAAAGGCAGAGAGCAAACCAAAGAAAAATATGTGCAGCAGATATAAAAAATAATTGTCATTAGAGTAGAAAGAATTCAGTATCACAAACCAAAAAGAAAAACTCCAATGTACCAATTTAAAAAATGGGCAAAGGACATACACAAATAACGTAAATATCCTATAAGCATGAAAATTAGTATTGCTTGTGATAAAAGACATTTAAATTGGGACAATTAAATGCCATTGTTTATTGACCTGTTTGTCAAAATCTTTCTTAATGGTTATTCTCAATAGTGGCACAATATGGTAAGACCACTTTGGTAGAGTATAAATCAGAGCATTCAGGCTTTGTGAAATGTGCTCGGTTACCATATACCAAAAGCTTTAACCATGTTCTTCTCCTGGAACCCTGAGTCCACATAAGAAATCTGCCCAAAGGAAGAAACCCAAGATGAGGTCAAAGAGGCATGCAAATGTGTTCACAGTAGAACAACCAGTCAGAAATAACCTAAATGCCTGACAATAAGAGAATGGTTAAATGAATTATGTGTAGGGAGTAGTGATATTGCTATCTCTATGTTCCCATCATGCTTTATGGATGACTTTTGTCCACCTTCCCAAGTGGGAAGTGTTGGCAAGGACAATATAGAAATTTCTTTGCTCCTTTCTTACTCTTTTCCCAGAGAGAAACAGCTGATTTGTTTTCAGAGAGCATCATACCCATTGGGTCATATTCCACATAGGAAGAGTTGGCAGGAAACATGCTCTATATTCTCTCACACACAGGATTCTTAGGAAAGGTCAGGCCTCCACCTCTGCTTCTTCAGAAGTGGTGTGATCTGTATCAGAATCAAGCATGCACTCTCCCAGATTCTCCGTTCTGCCCCAGTTGGACCTAAGAGGCAGGTCTAAAACTCCCATACAGGTGACTAGTTAAGTATCACGGAATTTATTTTATTAACTCAATTATTCAGACAGAGCATCTAATATTGGAGATGGGGAGTGGGGAAGCCTCAGATCCTAGTTTCTTTTTATAAGCTGAATTCTCTAGGATATTCTGAATTCTGGGAATTATGGGGCCCTGACTTATAAGGGTTCTGTGTTCCCTACATGATTCCCATTTTCTACTGGTCGGAACACGCAGGGAATAGCACCCTAAACCTCCAACACTGGGGGACATCTCTAAGTAAAATTGTATCTATTTTGTTTGAGAATTGTGCTTATTTTTATAGGGAAATGCTATTAGGAAAATGCTATGTGATAGCTAATGGAAACACAAGTAAAAGCCTTTTCATTTCGACAACATAGCAAGCCAAAAAAAATCTTTCCAGAGAAAAGCATATAAAAATGCTGGATAATTTTTTTAGTACATTCAAGCTACAGATGAACTGGAATGAAAATAAGTGAAGTCTTCCCAGGTGAGGTCCTATTGGACAGAGAGATAAGCACCTCATAAAGCCGGTGGACTCGGCTTTCATAGGCTATC
The DNA here is from genome assembly GCA_002007465.1 of Ailurus styani. NCBI lineage: Eukaryota > Metazoa > Chordata > Mammalia > Carnivora > Ailuridae > Ailurus > Ailurus styani. Next base: position 471,669 of record LNAC01000389.1, on the reverse strand, counting down.
TGGGATTAAAGGAGAAAAAGCCTGGGCTGTTTACAAAGCAGGGGTTCTAACAGAGACCCTCCCACATACAGCTGGCAACAGAAGGCAAGTCTTTTGGTGGGTAAACACGAAAATTCTCTTCCACCACCCATAAGGAGGTGATTAAGAAAAATTTCCAACCTCAGCCTTGGCTTGTTAGGGGAGCAGACAAAAATTTCCATGAGAATTTGTAACCACAAGCCTGTCTTCACATGGGTCGGGGCTGGAATTCACATGATGGTACAGCCCCAAATACATAAGCCACTAATTTGGTTTAAAGTATTCCCAGGTATCTCGCAGAATCACAGACAAATCCTCTCTGGGGGATCATATTACAGAAAAAAGTTTAGAGGATCATGAGCGCTCTCCCTTTCAGGCGTGCACGCGCTCACATGCGTACCGGCGCACGCACGCGCACACACGTGTATACATGCATATTTGAGAATGCAAGCCACTATAAACAATTATTCATAGAAACAAAAATCAGGCAATTAGATCTACAAAGATGGCAGATATACAAATAATCAGATGCAGAATATGAAATAAGTATATGCTTAACATTTTTAAATAAATAAAAGCAATGGATAAAAGCATGACTAAGGAATAAGAGACTATAAAAAATGAGTTGTCAGGCACATTAGCAAGAGAGAAATAGAACTTCTAGAAATTAAAGGCGCAGTGAATACAATTAGAAATGTAATTAGTGGGTTAAAAAGATTAGACATTCAGCAATTCCAATCTCAGGAATGCACCATAAGGAAACAAATTAACAGAAGCAAAAAACCCTATCACTGACATGTTCATTGTGACAATTTCTACAAAGAAAAGCGTGGGAATAATCTGTGTGGTCAATAATGTTTTCATTAAATAAGCATATGTTGAGCTTTTTTAAAAAGCAGATTAGACATAGTTGAAGAAAGAATTAGTCAAATAGTCAATTAACTTGTACTAATATCTTCTAGTAACATCTACAAGTATGTTTTTATATTTAGTATTTAATGTCTATATAATTTGCCTTTGATTTCAATTTATAAAGCACATTTACTTATAAATTCACATTATCCTGACAGTAACCCTATGGGGTTTTCAGGGTAGACATTAATTCCCCAAATAGATTGTAAAGTCTTTGAAAGCAGACACTAAAATATATTTTTGGTCTTCTACAAATGATTACATGCGATCTGTTGAATAAATATAGTTAAATCTATTCAATGCTTCTCCAATTTGTAATGTATTTGAACAAAATATCTATTCTTTCTTTAAACATCTTTTCCCAGTTTAAAAGTAGTTTTTTTTTCACAAGTGATTTTGAAATCCTGAAATTGGAGTTTCTAGAAAGGAAATATGCATAAAGACCACTTTTTTGGTGCCTAGAGTCCCAAATGTGCCCTAACACAGTATTTGCTTTTGGGCAAAGGAAGAAGTATAGTTGAATTAGGTAAATATTGACTGAGTGTCTACCAAGTGCCAGACATTGTTTGGTAATTTACATATGTTATAATCTCATTAGTCTTGTAAGAAAATGTCCCAAGTGATTTTTGTGTGTAGGACACAATGGGTAAAATAATCATTTATTAGGTACTGTGTTTTGTGTCACGCATTGTGTTGGTTACCTTACATATATTTTTTGCTTCAAATAGTTAACCAGCTTTCCAGCATTTATGTAGATTACTCTCACAGAAATTTCACAGAATTACATTAGAGTAACACCTGAAGTTTGCTCTGACCCAATAACTTCTCCAAGATTCATGGTGGCAGGAGAGGCCATAATGAAGGGAAAGTCCAGCCAGCCTTCCCATAGCCTGTTTTAGATGAGAAGAGGGGGTCAATAGACTCTACTCCCCAAAATAAATGTGACTAGCAGACGTTCAGTGGGGGCTTCCAGGCCCTATCTCAGAACGGAGGCAGAAACTACAGAGCAAGGTCACTATTTTAAGAGCCTGTAATGGATCTGTAGTCTTTTGCTCAACTTTTGTTTGAACTTCACTAGTCGAAATAATATATTTAGGGTCCACCAGAATCTCCTAGAAAAATCCAAATAAGTCATTCAAGAAAACAAAACCTAGTAGACTGTGGTGGCCAAGAACAATTTGAAACCCGAGTCAAGATCATGGCAGGAGTCCAGGACCGAAACTGGCCAGACCGGGGTTATACAGTACACAGAACAAAGAAGTCTGAGTGGGAACAGCCCTCCCTTCCCCACGAATCTAGATAATAGCTTTAAAAAGAGTAATGATAACAACAAATGTCTGTGTGGTACTTACTTTATTCCAGGCTCTGTTCTAAATGACATACGTACATACATCAAATCCTTTTTGGTGAGTACCATCATTTGTCCCATTTTTAGACAAGGATATATCTGCTAAGATTAGGGGTACTCTGTGACACAGCCAGGTTCACACACAGGCAGCCTGGCTCATCACCACTAGTTCTACCACCTCTCACACACCAATCAATCTTATTACAAGGATGTACAAAGGACTTTGGTGACTAAGATATAATAGGTAACATGGGCATTCCATATTAGTTGTACAGGATGCTTACAGAGTGACGGGTCCTGGGAGAGGTCAGTCTGGGAGCCTTATTCACCTTACTTGCACAACTAACTTGGAGAAGAGTGACTCTCAGTCATTAGAGTTCAGTTTCTGTTTATGCCAGATTAACCCTGCATTCATTCATTCAAATATCTTTACAAAAGAGCCAGTGCAATGTCCACATTAGCCGAAGTATGGAAAGACCCAACACATATTGACTGATGAATGGATAAAGATGTGGTGTGTAGGGCGCCTGGGTGGCTCAGTGGGTTAAAGCCTCTGCCTTTGGCTCAGGTCATGATCTCAGGTCCTGGGATTGAGGCCCGCATCGGGCTCCCTACTCAGCAGAGAGCCTGCTTCCTCCTCTCTCTCTACCTACTTGTAATCTCTCTCTGTCATATAAATAAATAAAATCTTAAAAAAAAAGATGTGGTGTGTATGTGTGTGTGTATACAAAACAAAAAGAACGAAATCTTGCCGTTTGCAACAATGTAATGGAACTGGAATGTATGATGCTACGCCAAATAAGTCACTCGGAGAAAAAAATACCATATGATTCCACCTAAATGTGGAATTTAAGAAACAAAACAGATGAACGTTGGGGAAGGGAAGGAAAAATAAAATAAGATTAAAAACAGAAAGGAAGGCAAACCATAAGACACTCTTAACTATAGGAAACAAACAGAGTTGCTGGAGGGAGGTGGGCGGGGGGATGGGGTAACTAGGTGACAGCATTAAGGAGGGCATTTGATGTAATGAGCACTGGGTGTTATATGCAACTGATGAATCACTAAATTCTACCCCTGAAACTAATATTATACTATATGTTAACTAACTTGAATTTAAATAAAATCTTAAAGAGCCAGAGTTCCTGTAGAAACCTCTCCCATGATCACACTGTGATCTGTGCCTGTGGTTACCTTCCTCTGACCTTGATCAAGCAACAGAAGCTGATTATCTGACTTTTCCTTAACCCATGGTTTCAAATAAGGAACACTTTCTAGATCTGCAGGAGTGGTAGAAGATCATTCACTTTGTCTCCCTAGAGCTCTACCTATTTTCTGTAAAATCCTCTTCCTCTATCCCCATTGCCCATGGTCCTTTAATCCCTCTAGGATATACACCTCTATTATAATCATGTTATATCCATAATTTCCAGCAAGAAGTAGAAGAGCCCTTAAAATGTAAGGAATGTGTGAACTTGTCTCTGATGACACCAGAGAAAGGAGCAGCTGGGGAGAATGGCTAATGAGCATGTGGACGGGAGTGTGAATATAGGCAACCAGCAGTGTGATTTGGGGAAGAAAGCGTGCAATACATAAACAGTGGGCAACAGAAGTAACCAAAGGAGAGTAAATCAGGAGAGTTCCCAGACCTTACTGAAAAATGATTTGGGCCTGGGAAGTGACTTGGAGGCCGAGAAGCCTGATAATCACTTTACTGTCCCAGCTTTCCTTTCTCCAGCCTCCTTTCTTCCATCTTTTCTACCTGGAAGACCTCTATTATGGTAATCAGAGCAGATGCTCAATACCAAGAAGTAGATCGACTCCTTCCTCATGTTCTTTTAGCACTCAGAGAACCCTCATCTTACCATAAAGTTTGAGCATGAAAATATAGTGGTTTCTTATATAAATAGAGAAATATATTTGGAAACAGACATATAGACTGTCCATCAAGCCGTTGCCTAATTCAAACCTGCTCATTTAAATTATGACAGGCTTCATTTTCAAGACGCTTCTCAGTTCATAGTCAATGAGAAGTGTGTCTCCCCATGTCAACTCTTCTGATGGTGGAGAAGAAGACATTGAGTGTCATGTCAGAGAAATTAAGTTTCATCTCCACACTCCTTTCTGCCTTCCCATGGAGAACAACACTGTGAATCCCAAATAACGTCTGATACATTTTACTCACTCCCTCCATTTGTGGTTATGATTGATTTTGAACTAAGTGCTAGTGTCTGTCTCATTACATTGGCCTCAGAGTACTGTCAAGTTTGTTTTCAGAGGAAACTTTTCAAACGATGTAATAGTTCCCAAAAACAACAACAACAAAAAATCTGAGAGCCAGAAAAAGCAGCAAGGTGCATTACAATGGCATTGGCACCCTTCTTTAGAGATCAGGAGAAATATGACAAGCGTGACTCCTATTATTGTTGTAGCATATTGCATTCAGCTATGATGAAGCAGCCTGTGGAAGTGTATCCTGAGGTATTTCCCTTCATGCATTTGGCATTGTTATTAGTTATTGCACTTAAGATACGTGGGGCTGTTTACTCCTCATGTCTCCTCACAGAGAAAATGTTAGCCGTGGAAAAAGAATGTTTGATGTTACAAATTATCTAGCTTGCTAGACTCATTTCCCTTTTAGTATGCAATTATTTGTTTAGTTTCCCTTAGCAAATGAAATTTCAAGGGCATTTCAAGGAATATAAATAATATAAAAGGGAAGTAGAGCCCCAAAGAATGTTTCTTTCCTTTTTTTTTTTTTTTTTGTATTCAGGAGCAGCACTGAATCATGCATATGTATGAATCAACAAAATCAGGTTAGCTAAGAAATTGGAAATTGCACTCCACTAGAACATTTGTCTTGCTCTAGAGATCTTTGTTACGGATTTGAAGGACTAATAAAAAATCACCAGCATGACTGGAACAGATGTTTTTTATGGACTTGGGTTGTTAATAGTCTTTTTAGCTTCTCCTAAGGACTTAAGCAGATTCTTCAGTTGTCCTCGATACCTGAAATTATGTTAACATTGTCCAAAATGTACACTAACAAGGTATACTTAAAATGCCATAAATTGGAATGGGGATCCTAGAGAATTTAACAAAGCAGAATACATTTTAAAAGCAGCAAAGAGAGATAGATGTTAGATAGACAAATAGATCAATGAATAAATAGAAGATATGGGGATATAAATAAAGATTTCAGATGGATCAATAATAGCACAAAATAGACGAAACAATAAATAATTAGCTAATCACCCATTTTCTTCTTATGGCACAAGGGAACCCCTTTCTCCAGCAGAAATGACCAGGATCATAGGAAGTCCAGAGTAGAAAATAAACTCAAAATGCTTCTCCTATATTTACCTTGATGGTGTGTCTAAAAGTGCTTTCTCTAAGAATTCATATGCAACACTCTTTCTCTCTAAGCCCTTACAAGTTACTCCCAGTGGAGGCCAAAATTGATCAATTTTGCAGAGACCAAAATAGGTAAGAAACAGCGGCTAACAAGTTTCCTGGTGTCACGGGGATGACTGTTTGTTGCCATCTTTTAAACTGCATGAGTAGGTGCAAATGGGGCACCTGCCCCCAGCCTTGCCCTCTGTGCCCATCTCAGTTGGAACACAGTCCTGCTGGGCATGCCCAGTCCCATTCAGCTTACGGCCATGTTGCCATCTGCTTCCTCAGTTCCTGGTGTTGCCCACACTTTATTTCCTCTCATTAATGAGTGATGGTACAGGAGGAGAAGCAAAATAAAGCCTAGTATATAGGACAATGTGGTGCACTTTCTCCTTCTCCATTAATTACAAAGAGATGGTTTTGATTCTGCTTTCAAGGCCAGCTCCTCCCCCCCCAGAAAACCATGTAGACTTGAGTGAGCTTACTGAGCTCTGAGCCACTGTTTAACTCCTCTGTAAAATCACAGTATGTATTTTCTCTCTCAAGATTGTTGTGAGGTAGGAATGAGTAATTCACATGGGAGTGTCTAAAATTACAGTGGCACAGGTAAGCAGTCAATGAAAGGTCATTACTACCAGTCGTTTATTCATCAATTCCACAAACCTATTTTGAGCTTTTCCCAAGGATATGTTAACTTATATGAAGTTATGGAGATAGAGAAAAACAAAGACAAGACACTGACCTTTCAAAAAGCTCCTATTCTAACAGAAGAAGCAAATAAAATTTCCTCTGTAATACATAATTAAATGTGCCAGGAAAGGCATACCTGCAATTAGAGTTGGAAAATAAAGGGGGTGGGGGGGAGGGGGAGGTTAAAAACTACTTTAAAAAATGATGGCTGCCTTTCTTAGAAGTTTGATGAAAATATCAACCCACAGATTTAAGAAGAGCCTCAACCAAGCCCAAGCAGGAAAATAAAGAAATAAGAAAAACAGAAAATTATGTCAAAACATATTATAGTCACTTTGCAAGAAATAGGAAAAAAGAGAGAGAGAGAGAGAGAGAGAGAGAGAGAGAGAGAGAAAATTCTTAAAGTATCCAGAGGAAAAAATACATATTACAGGGGAACAGCAATAAGAATGATTTCTGACTTCTGATCAGAAACAATCCAAGCGAGAGGACAATGAACCGTATCATTAAATTACTGAGAGAAAATTAAAACTCTCAGCTAAGAATTCTATATTCAATGACAATATATTTCAAAACTGAAGATGAAGGGCACCCGGGAGATTCTGTGGGTTGAGGGTCTGATTCTTGGTTTCCATTCAGGTCATTACTTCAGAGTCATGACATCAAGCCTCTCATTGGGCAGCAGGCTGCTCAGCACTGAGTCTGCTTGAGAGATTCTCTCCCTCCCTATTCCTCCCCTTCTGCCCTTCCCCCCACGCATGCTCTCACACATGCACACACTCTCTCTCTCTCTCTCAAACAAATGTCTTTTTAAAAAATTGAAGATGAAATATAGGTTCAAATAAACAAAAGTGGAAAGAATTCTTGGCCAACAGATCCACACTACAAGAAAAAATAAATTATTTAGGCTGAAGGGAAATAATATCAGATGGAAAGACAGATCTATAGGAAGTAATGAAGAACACAAAATGAGGAAATAGATTATTTTCTTTCTTTAATTTCTTTAAAAGATAAAAATAAGGTAACTGTGGGATTAGTGATATATTAATAGCATGTCACTTATTGGGGTGCCTGGCTGGCTCAGTCAGAGGAGAATGCAACTCTTCCTCTTAGGATCATAAGTTTGAGCCCCACATTGGGTGCAGATATGACTTAAACAAACAAACTTTAAAAAAGAAATACATGTTGCATATTTAACAACAGTTGTACAAAGGAAGGGAGGGAAGGAAGTGGACATACACTTGTCCTAAAGGTCTCATATTAAACAGGAAGTGGTATAACATCTTAAGATAGACTGTGAGAGGTTAAGGAGACATACTGTAATTTCTGGAGCAACTACTAAAAAATAAATAAATAGGGGCACCTGGGTGTCTCAGTGGTTTAAGCATCTGCCTTCAGCTCAATCAAGTCCCATATCAGGCTCCCTGCTCGGTGGGGAGTTGTCTTCTCCTTTCCTGCTCCCCCTTCTTGTGCACTCTGTCTCTCTCTGTGTCAAATAAATAAAATCTTTTAATATAATAATAAATAAATAAATAAATAAAGCAAAGTAGGATAGTTAAAAGTTAATAGTGGGGATAAAATGGAATAAGAAAAATATTGATAAATCTAAAAGAAGCTAAAAGTAGAGGAACACAAAAAGAGGGGACACGAAGGAAATAAATCACAAAATGGTAGATTTAAACTCAGCAATAGGAGTAATTGCATTAAATGTAAATGGATACATACAACACCTGGAAACCAGAGACTGTCAAACTGGACAAAGGGAAACATAGTTACAACTACAAGAGACATAGCTGAAATATAAAGATACAGACAATTGAAGGTCAAAGGGCAGAAGAAGATACACCACACAAATGTAAAGGTGCAAAAGCTAGTGTGACTGTATATCAGATAAAATGGAATTCAAAAGAAGAAATTATTGGAAATAAAAGAAAGCAGCTGATAATGATAAGTGGGTCAATTCATGGAGCACCTGGGCAGCTCAGTCAGTTAAGCATCTGCTTCTAGCTCAGGTCATGATCTCAGGATCCTGAAGTTGAGCCCCATGTCGGGCTCCCCGCTCAGTTCGGAGTCTGCTTCTCCCTGCCACTCCCCATGCTTATTCTCTTTCTCTCAAACAAAAGTCTTTTTTAAAAGTGGGTCAGTTCATTAAAAGACATAACAATATTCAATGAGTATGTATCTAACAGAGCTTCAAAATACATAGAGCAAAACCTGATTGCACTAAAAGGAAAAATAGATAAATACATGATTACAGCTGGAAATTTCAGTGCTCCTCTCTCAATAATTGATAGAACAAGACAGGAAAGTAATATGGCTAGGGGAACACACAGAACATTTCATCAAAATGAACCAAAGGAAACAAATCAAGTCTCTTCACTTTTGTTTTGAAGAAATAAAATTATACAAAATGTGCTTTCTAATCATAGTGAAATTTAAAGTAGAGCAACACCACAGCTTTTTCTTTGAAAAGATTAATAAAATTGATAAGCCCCTAGAAAGATAATTTTAAAAAAGGAAAGCAATGAGCTATGAAGCTACAAAAAGACAGAGGAAACATAAATGCATATTACTTAGCAAAAGAAACCAATTTAAAAAGGCTACACACTGTACCATTCCAACTATATGACCTTCTGGAAAAGGCAAAATTATGGAGACAGTAGAAAGGTCAGTGGTTGCCAGGAGTTTGGAAGGAGGGAGAGATGAATAGGTAGAGCACAGGATTTTTAGGGCAATGAAATTACTCTTTATGATACTGTAAGTGTGGATACATATTATTACTCATTTGTTAAAACAGAATGTGCAGTACCTAGAGTGTGCAGTACATAGAGTGAAGCCTAATGTAAACTATGGACTTTTAAAATCAATAATAATACATCAATATTGGCTCACCCTTTTAACAAATGAATGACACTAATGCAAGATGTTAATAATAGGGGGAAACTGGGGAGAGGGGTTTATAGGAAATCTGCACTTACTCCTCAATTTTTCAATAAATCTAATATTGCTCAAAAGTAAATATATTTTTTAAAAGAAGAGATAAAACTAACCAGTATCCTAAAAAAAGAAACATTATAGGTTTTATACATATTTAAAAGATACTAAAGGAATATTATGAAAACTTCTGCCACTACATTTGACAGCATACATAAAATGGACAGATTCCCTGTAAGATACAGCTTGCTGAATCTGAAACAAGAAGAAATGGGCACCTGGGTGGCTCAGTGGGTTAAGGCCTCTGCTTTCAGCTCAGGTCATGATCTCAGCATCCTGGGATCGAGGCCCGCATCGGGCTCTCTGCTTGGCAGGGAGCCTGCTTCCTCCTCTCCCTGTCTCTCTGCCTTGCCTCTCTGCCTACTTGTAATCTCTCTCTCTGTGTCAAATAAATAAATAAATAAATAAATAAATAAATAAATAAATAAATAAATAAATAAAAGAAATAGAAGATATAAATAGCCCTACATCTGTTAAAGAGCTAGGATCCATGATTTAAAACACCCCTCAGACAGTTTTACTTGTATTTTCTATCAAATATTTTTTAACTGTACACAACCTATCTTACAGAAAATTTTTTAGAAAATAGAGAATGAAGGAACACTTCCCAGCTTGTTTTACTGACAAAGACATTACAAGAAAAAAAATTACAGGCAAATAATTCTCACAAAATATTAGTAAATGAAATCTAGTAGTATTTGAAAAGAGTAATACCACATGATCAAGTCGGGCTTATCCCAGCAATGTAAAGTTGGGTTAACACAATCAATTCATCACACTAAGAGAATAAAGGAGAGAAGCCAAATGATCATCTCAATAGACACAAAAAAATTAAGTTCATGTAATTCAACTTGAGCAAACCTAGTTCAACTCAATAAGTAGTATAGAAAGGAGATTCCTCAAGCTGATAGAGGACATCTGTGAGAAACATATAGATATTGAATGGTGACAAATTTAATCCTCTCCCCAAAGAAGGTCAGCATCAAGACAAGAATGTCGGGCGCCTGGGTGGCTCAGTGGGTTAAAGCCTCTGCTTTCGGCTCAGGTCATGATCTCAGCATCCTGGGATCGAGGCCCGCATTGGGCTCTCTGCTCAGCAGGGAGCCTGCTTCCTCCTCTCCCTGTCTCTCTGCCTGCCTCTCTGCCTACTTGTAATCTCTCTCTCTGTGTCAAATAAATAAATAAAAAATCTTTAAAAAAAAAAAAAAAAAGACAAGAATGTCTCTTCTCACCACTACTATTCCACATTGTACAAGATCCTAGCAAGTGTGGCAAGACAAGACAAAGAAATAAAACCACTCAGATTGTAAACAAAAATATAAAACAGTTTTTATTCACAAACAATATGATTATGTATATAGAAAATCCTAAGGAATCCACATACCAAAAGGCTACAAGAATGAGTTTAGTGAGTATCAGTTTATAAGATAAATATGCAAGAATTTATTGATTTCCATATACTAGCAATTAAGAATTAAATTTGAAAAAATGCTAATAGCATCTGAAACATTAAATGCAAATGTTTACATATAAATACCACTGTATGTGCAAGACCTATACACTGAAAAGTACAAAACACTGAAAGAAATTAAAGATAACCTAAATAAATGGAAAGATAAGGCATGTTCAAGGACTAAAATTTTTAATATTGTCAAGATGTTATGTTTCGTAGACTGAAGTCCTAATACCCTTACCTCAGAATGTGACTATATTTGAAGATAGAGCATTTAAAGGGGTAATGAAGATAAAATGAAGTCATATGGGTGGGCCATTTTCTAATATGACTGGTGTCCTTATAATAAAAAGAAATTAGGACACAGACACTCACACCAACCCAGAGGCACATGTCCTCACATGTGAGGACAAAACAAGGAGGCAGCCATCTGCAAACCAAGGAGAGAGGCCTCAGGAAAAAAAACAAAATTATGGACACCTTGATCTTAGACTTCTAGCCTCCAGAACTGTGAGAAAATGAATTGTTGTTTAAGTCACCCAGTCTATGGTATTTTGAAATGATAGCCCTAGCAAACTAGTACAGATTTCAATTCTCCATGAGTTGATCTATGGATGCAATGCTATTGTAATCAGAATCCAAGTGGGCATTTGTGTAGAAATTACTAAGCTGATTGTAAAATTTATATGAAGAGGAATAAGAAAAGAATCATTCATGTGAAACCCAAAATGATCTTGAAAAAGAACATAGAAGATGTATATTACCTGATTTGAAGACCTACCATAAAACCACTGTAGTCTAGGCAGTGCATAATAGGATAGACAAATAGAACACAGGAAACATAAATAGACCTATATGTATGCTATCAGCTTATGTAAACAATCAAAGGCACCAAGGAATTCAGTTGGTATAGGAATCTTTTCAACAAATTACACTGGAACAAGTAGATAATCATATGGGGGAAAAAGGAATTTCAACTCCTACCTCACACTATACACAAAACTTAATTTGAGATGGATTGCTGACCTAATCACAAAAGTAAAAACTACAAAGCTTTGAGAAAAAAAACATGAAAGAATATTTTCATGATCTTGGGGTGAGCAAAAATTCCTTAGGCAAGACTTGGAAAGTATATTAACTAGAAAATTTAATAATAAATTGAACCTTACCAAAATGTAAAGCTTTGTCAAGACAATAAAAGGAAAATGAATGGTCAAAGCAAAAGTGGGGGAAATATTTATAACACATGGAAAAGACATATTATCAGAATAAAGACCTCCCACTAATCAATAGTAAAAAGACAGCTTAATGAAAATATCAGCAAAAGATTTGGACAAACTCTTCCAAAACAAGGCATGTGAATGGCTAATATTCAATGAAAAGATGCTCAATGGGTTAGGAGACTATTTCAGTGGTTTGGACAAGAGTAGTGTCAATGGTACCATATGACCCAACAATTGCACTACTGGGTATCTACCCAAAAGATACAGATGCTGTGGAAAGAAGGCCCATGTGCACCCCAATGTTCATAGTAGCAATGTCCACAATAGCCAAACTGTGGAAGGAGCCAAGATGTCCTTCAACAGACAAATGGATAAAGAAGATGTGGTCCATATATACAATGGAATATTACTCAGCCATCAGAAAGGATGAATACCCAACATTTGCATTAACATGGATGAAACTGGAGGAGATTACACTAACTGAAATAAATCAAACAGAGAAGGTCAATTATCATATGGTTTCACTTATTTGTGGAGCATAAGGAATATCATGGAAGACATTAGGAGAAGGAAGGGAAAACTGAAGAGGGGGAATCAGAGGGGGAGATGAACCATGAAAGACTGTGGACTCTGAAAAACAAGCTGAGGGTTTTAGAGGGGAGGGGGGTGGTGAACACATTGGTGGGTATTAAGAAGGGCACATATTGCATGGAGCACTGGGTGTTATACGCAAACAACGAATCATGGAACACTATATCAAAAACTGATGATGTCCTGTATGGTAACTAATATAATAAAAAATTAATTAAAAAAAAGTAGTGTCAATGATGAAGAGTGGTCACAGTCTGGATATATTTGAAAATAGAGCCAACAGGATTTGTTGGTAGATTGAACGTGAGGTATAAGAGAAAGAAAGAGGTCAAGAATGATTCTCAGTTTTTAGTCTGAGCTCTGTTAGTATTTGAACCCAATCCGTATTGCTGCAGAGCTAGCAAGGTCTTATAGCTGCCTTCCACCCCCAGAGCTCTACTGATAGTCACTACTGATGCCTGTCCAATCCAGCTCAGCGTGCTGACAGGCCCCACATCTTCAGGAATCATTGAGGCCCACCTGCCACCTTCTCCTTAGAATCTGCTTTTCCCACCTCATTGTCTCTGGTCAAATCTAGTTTATGCCTTTCTGCCCAATTCCTTTGGATTTGATGCTCATTTGGACCCTCTGGTCCTCAACTACACCTCTGTTTGTAGATTGCCTTTTTGGATTCTGCACTCTCCCACGCCTATGCTACATGCCCTGAAGTCTTAGGTTATTGAAAACTCACCTTTGCAACAAACTCCAGGTCTAGCAGGGCCCATGTCAGCTTATAGTGACCAGGAGAGAAGTTCCAAAAATCATAAGGTTTCAAGGAAAGACTAGGTAAACCCATGTCCTGCACTATGTACCCAGCCAAAGGGTCAAGTCGGGGCTGAAATCCAGCTGCATGCTCTGGTCTCTAGATCTGAGCCCATGCAGGAAGCAGTACCTTTTTCCTAATTAATTCACTCAACTAAGAGGTCTTTTACATAAGGCACTTTTTTCTAATTTGCCCAAAGGCGCCATATATACAAAAGAAGTCTCTATTTCATGGGCAGACAAGCATGATTCTGATTCGCAAAGGCTGGACTTTTTCTTTTTCCTAGAAACAACACAGAGAACCTTAATAGAGCACTTTAAACTGCTGTCTCTCTTGCTTAGAATTTTTTTTTAAATTTAAGTTGAAAGAAGAAACAAAACTTCATTGATATCGGCATATCAGAAGGCAGTGTTCCTAGGTAGCATCTTTGTTTTGTCCCACATCGGCACGTCACTGTTTCTCCTCCACTCCAGAAGTGCAAACAGCTTTTGTTTATTTCTACTGAACATCATTCCTTTTACTCTGATATTGTCCCGATTGAACCTGAGAAGCTGACATAATTGTGCAACTCATATCTAGTGAAAGTTGAACTTTGAAGAGTAACTGGAGATCTGAGCAGATAAAGGCATCTGACAAGAGTTTGTACTTGACAACACTAGCATCCTTTCCTTTTTGAATAATCACATAACCAGTTCAACACTCAATATTTTCCTGCTGTTGCAATTGTGAATTCAAGTGTCAGTATGACCTGACTGTTTATCTGGTAAAAACTCAATTAGTTTGTGCCCAGACTCATTAATTGCTCTTAATTCACATTTGACCATTGTATCTGGTCCCTGACCTCCGGTCTCATTTTTGCATGGAACTCTCCCTCTTGGTAAAAACACATCATGCTCTAGCATATAGTCACTTACTGCTAATTGTCACTAGGACTTTTCTGTCACCACAGCTGCTGAATTTCCTTAAACATATTTCAACAATATGTTCCAGGAGGCTTCTTTTTTAAGATAAAATTTTAAAAAATCTGTCTATAAATCCTGATAAGCTCTTTCCACATTATAATTCACGCAGGAAGGAATGCGGGTGTTGTAAATAGCACTGAACCAGATGCAATGAACACACTAGGTCCTCAGTGAGTATTTGTTAAATGAGGGAGTAGTCCTAACTCTCCTTATAAGCAGCCTGTGTGAGGTCCTGTCATCTTGTAGGGTCTCAGTCTCCTAGTTTAACATCCAAGGTCTGGAAAAGATAAGGTTCTAAGATCCAGAATGGGGGCCTGTGAAATTCCCATCTCTCCTACACAGTTTTCCCAACATATTCCTTAGGGAAATTGAAGACAAAGGCTGAAAAACAAGCAACTGGAACTCAAATGGCCTTTGGAACTGTCTACTGAGTCGGTCCCCTATAAGGAGACCACCTCAGAGAACAGGCATGCAGTCCTAGGAGATTTTCTCAAATAGCTCAAGCAGTCTGGAGATTCAATAAATCCAACCAAAATGTTGCGAGACATCCCACCCCTTTCTTATTTTTTTTTATCTTTTTCTACCAACTCCATATAATTTTTAAAAGAAAATTCACCTTTAAGGTCTGGTTTGTTTTTCAGAAATTCAGTTATTTTATCTCCTTGTAACTCATTGGGGTATTAAAAAAGCACTGGTTGGGAAAAATCTTTAGGCCCTTTAGTTTTTTCCTATCTTTTGAATAAGATCACTGATCTTATCAAGGCTATATTAATACAGTTGAAGACCAAAAAAAATGTCTAAGTAGAAACTCTTAGAAAAAAATCTTTGTAAGTTCTACACTTAGCAAATATGCACACTCAATCTTTTAAGTTTCAAACTCTTCCCTAGTTATTTTCTTGGACAGCTTAATTAAAATCGAAGAGGCAATTCTAAAGATTAGTCATAGACATGTCACTAACCAGAGATTCACAAGAACCCATCTCTACTTCAGCTCTAAGTAGTAATATTTAGCTATGAAACATTGCTCAAAGGTATCCTGGAATTTGATATTTGGGAGGAAATATAGAGGTCAGCCTAGCAATGAGGAGTTAGTTTACAAAAAACCCTCTCTTGTATAGCCTATGTAATTACTTCCTGTGATTAAAAACAAAACTTTAGGGCGCCTGGGTGGCTCAGTGGGTTAAAGCCTCTGCTTTCGGCTCAGGTCATGATCTCAGGGTCCTGGGATGGAGGCCCATATCGGGCTCTCTGCTCGGCGGGGAGCCTGCTTCCTCCTCTCTCTCTGCCTGCCTCTCTGCCTCCTTGTGATCTCTCTCTCTCTCTGTGTCAAATAAAGAAATAAAAAATCTTTAAAAAAAAAAACTTTACTATTTCCCACCTTTGCCACTACTGGTTAGGTATGGTAGAAAAGTTGAACTGCCACTTCCATCTTTTGGTCATAGTTCTGCTTTCTGAAATAACAGAGGAAATTAATAATAACCTACATACTTTAAGCATTAACTATATGTATGATTATTTCATTTAAACTTCACAATAACCACTATCTCTGACCAAAATGGAGTACTAGAGAGTCCTGCATTAAACAACTAGAAAAATAAGAAATGTATATGAAACAAAGCTTTTTGACATTGAAAAATTGGCAGTATGGGACTATGATCCCCAAGAAAAGGGTAAGAAAAAAGTCAAGCCTTACAATTCTGCAGCTTTCAACCTGGAGAGAGTTTCTAGGCCACAGCACAGAAAAGGGTACCTAAGCAGAGACCAACAGTCTCATTTAGATGAAGAGACAGATATGGAAGTTCAAGAAGGTAAAATAGCTATAATCTGTGGAATAGAACATCAGGGGTGGAGGAGCTGCACTGAAACTGTGTGAGAAAGAGCTTGCCTGCATGCTCTGCAGATCTACAAAGGGATCCACTTAAGTCTTTGGATGAGGACTGATCTATACATGCATGAAAATAAATTCCCCAAAGCCCGGGGGAAACCTCTGGAAAGTGAAAGATCAAACAATGCCCAAAGCTTATATCATGTTCCCACTAGAGTGGACAAATCTCATAATACACAGGGCATCAGACAAAATCATCAGAAGGGTATGACCTTAGTAGCCATATTAAATTACCCATAAAATAAAGATTGCCCTAGACCTGCTATGACAAGCTTAAAGCAAGCCCCCAAAAGATCAAACTGATTCCAAATAACTTAATTACATACCAGAACAAATCCAACACTATTTAAAGGAATACACCAAAGTCAACATTCAATAGCATAAAATTCGCAATTCCAGGCATCTAATCAAAATTTACCAGACGTCCAAATAAGCAATATAATATTACACCTAATCAGGAGAAAAACGGTCAATTGCTGGACTTAGACACTGAAATGACAGATGATATAATTGGTAGATAAGGAAACTGAAACAGATACAGATGGCCCCTGACTTAAAATTATTCAACTTATATGATCTTTCAGTTTTACAGTGGCACAAAAGCAATACACATTCAGTAGAAGCTGTGCTTCAGATTTTGAATTTTGAAGTTTTCCTGGGCTAATGATATATGGTATGATACTGTCTTGTGATACTGGGCAGTGGCAGCTCCTAATCAGTCCCACAATCACCAGGCTAAACAACCAATACACTGACAGCCATTCTGTACCCACATAGCCATTCTGTTTTTCACTTTCAGTACAGCCTTCAAAAAACTGCATGATATAGTCAACTCTTTATTATAAAGTAGGCTTTGTGTTAGATGATTTTGCCTAACTGTAGGCTAATATAAGTGTTCTGACCATGTCTAACGTAAGCTAGTCTAAGCTATGAGGTTCCGTAAGCTAGGTGTACTGTATTAAATGCATTGCAACTTATGATATTTTCAATTTATGATGGTTTTATTGGATTAAGGACATGAAGGAAAATATGGGTATGATGAAGATACATACAGAAGATATTTTTCAAAAAGACCAAAATGTCACTGAAAACTAAAATGTCTCAAATGAAAATAAAATATCTTTTAGCAAGAGAAACTAAGATGTCCCAAATAAAAATATCTAGAAGACAGATTAGTCAGAAAGAAAAAAGTCAGTTAACTTGAAAACACTGCAGTAGAAACAATCCCAAATGAAGCACAGACAGAAAAAGTCAAAAAACGAACAGGGCACCAATGCCCAATGGAACAATACCAATTAGTCTAACAGATATGTCATTGAAATATCAGAAAGAGAGTAGGTGTGGACAAAAAAATATATGAAGATATAATAATGGCCAAAATTTTTCCAAATGACTATGAACCCACAAGTCCGAAAGGTCATCTAACTTCAAGACGAGTATGACCATAAAGAAAGGCATGCTTACGTAAAATATAATCATATTGCCTTAATCCAGTGATAAAGAGAAAACATCACAAACATCCAAGGGAAAAAATAGGTATCTTACAAACATAGGAAAAAAGATAAAAATATATTGGAATTTTTTTCTGAAACTACTTGAAGCAGAAGATAACAGATTAACATCTTTAAAGCACTGAAAGAAAACCTGTCAACACAGAATTCTATACTCAGTGAAAATAACTTTTTAAAATGAAGGTGAGATAAAAACTTTTTCAGGGAAGCAAAATCTAAGGAAATTCACTGGCAGCAAACCAGCACTAAAAGAAATAATAAATTCTTCAGGTGGAAGATAAATGATACTAAATGGAAATTTGGATATACACAAAAGAAAGACCTAGAAAGGGCAAATGTGTAGGTGTCTTAGTCCATTTGGGTTGCTATGACACAATACCATAAACCGGTATTTTATAAACAACAAACTTTTTTTCCCCTCACAGTTGTGGAGTCTGAGAAGTTCAAGAACAAGGCTCTGGTGTCTACAGAGACCTACTCTTAGTTCATGGAAGGTGTCTTTCCACTGTGTCCTCACATGACAAAGCGGCAAGGGAGCTCTCTGAGGTCTCTTTTATAAGACCATTCACCTCTCGTAACCTAGTCACATCCCAAAGACCCTGATCACCTTAGGGGTTAAGTTTTAATATATGAATTCTGGAAAGATACAGACATTCAGACCATAGCAGAAGTGAATAAAAAAAATTTTCCTCATTTTTTTATCTTTAAAAGGTAAATAACTCCTTAAGGCAAGAATAAGGGGTTCCTGGGTGGCAGGTAAGCGTCCAGCTCTTGGTTTTGGCTCAAGTCATGACCTCAGGGTCATGAGACCAAATCCTGTATCAGGCTCTGCCAGAGTCTGCTTGAGATTCTCTCCCTGCCCCTATGCTGCATCTCTCTCAAATAAAATAAAATACAATTAAATTAAATTAAAATAAAATAAAATCTTAAAGAATAACAACAATATATTATGGCGTTTATAACATGAGAAATTAAAATGTATAGCAACTGCAAAAAGGAAATAGAAATGGAACTAGACTGTCATAAGTTTCTTATACGTGAAATGTCATTATTTAAACCACACACACACAAGTTAAAAACGTATGCTGTAAATCCCAGAATACTCACTAAAAATAAAGCAAAAATATATAGCCACTTAGCCAATAATGGAGATAAGATGGAATAAAACTCAAAATCCAAAAGAAAGCAGATAAAGAGGAAAAAGGAAACAAATAAAAGGTAACAGAAAACAAACAGCAAGTTAGTAGATTTAAATCTGGCAATATCTATAATTAATTTCAAAGCAAATTGCCTAATACTCCAATTAAAGGCAGAGATTGTCAGAATCGGTTAAAAAGATCTGAATACACACCATCAATAACAAATTCAAAATAAAAATATAAAATAGGTAAAAAATAGAAAGATAGGTAATAATACACCATGTAAACACAAAAAAGTTAGGAGGAATGAAGTTAAATAGAATAACTATATTAGTACCACACACAGTAAGTAAAATAATAAAAAGGGACATTTCATAATGAGAAAGGGGTCCAAAAGGACAAAACAATCCTAAACACGTAGGCAGTTAACAATACTTCAAAATATGTGAAGCAAAAGTAAGAGAACAGAGAGAAGAAATAGACAAATTCATAATTGGAAAATTCAACACTCCTCTATCAGTAATTGAAAGAAGTAATAAAGTCATTAAGAATACAGATAACTTTTCAGAGTTAAATAAGAGGCAGTCTTCACTTCTCTTAATTACATCTTGACTGGTACCTCTGTTCCCACTCCATATGACATTACATAGACTTCTTTCCCAAACAGTCATGATTCAGCACAGCAAACTGTAGCTAAAGAGTACAGTCCAACTACTATCAGAATGCACTGAGATCATGTGGGTATAAAAATACAAAGGTAGCAAGGTAACTAGGAAGAAGAAGCTATTTTCTGCTCACTAGATCAAAACTCAGACAAAAAAACCTCAACATGTTGCCTCCATTCTTCTCCTAGTGATTAGTACACTGTATCCTTGCCCCTCACAATACATGTGTCTAATTATACACTGACTGGTCCAGCCATCCCCAGGCATCTATGTACATATTTATGGATGTGTATGGGTTGATGGGGTCACACATTCTAAAAAGTATCCTTCACTACCTGACCATCATTAGCAGACAGATCCCACATTGCAGTATATACTTGTTCCTTCTAGCTACAACAGTCCAGATTCCTTTTGCACATTATGATGAATACACCAATATCAAGTAGTAGTTTCTCCTTCACAGTAAGTTAATTAACACCATGCTTAATGTAAAATTAGTAAACTGACCAACTGGTTTTCCAGAAAAAGAATGGCGTCTGCTCTCACTTGCTCTTGCTCTAATTCTTTCTAGACTGTCAAATAAAATCCTAATCTTACCTTAGTGATTATCTTGCAGCTTTTAATTGTTCTGCATAAAATGCATCTATTCATTAATAATTCAATCATGAGACTGTAAAGATAAGACTGTCAACAAGTCTCCCACCTGATGAACTTTGGGCCACAGCTCACATGCTTGCCAGCAGCTGACTTAGAAAAATCTCTAAAGGTTCTTGGACAACTATCTCAGGCACTTCTTACCCTACAGTGCATCTTTTTTCCTCCTAGGGTACCCAGAACAATTTCACATGGGCAAAAATTGAAGCGAGAGAAGGGAAGTAGCGGGCATAGTGGAAATTTTTAAGTTTTTGCATTTTTTTACATCTCTGGTATTATGTAAGATTCCTTGCATACATCATAATTGAGCAGCAAGAAAAAGCTTCTTGATAAAAAAAATTATGTTTTCAAAGCAATTTATTCTCCTACTCCCTTTGACTTCCATGTCTATTAAATATTCCCTTCTATACCTCAGCCAGTCTCTATCACATCATATTCCCCCACTCCAAAATACATCTTCCTGGTAGAATAAGACACAAAAAATATGTGCTTTGACAACTACCAAGAAATTCCTCATTTATCATGAATGATTCTTTCTTAATAGTTTTAATTATCACTAGTTTTTTTAACTAGTTTTTAAACTAACTATCAAATTTACCAAGGACCATGAATTTCTTAAATTAAATCTTTAAGATTTATTTATTTGAGAGAGAGAGAGAGAGAGTGGGGGGGATGAGAAGGCAGACAGAATCTCAAGCAGACTCCCCACAGCGGGGAGCCCTGATGCAGGGCTTGATCTAACCAAATAAGCCACTCAGATGTCCCCCAAATTAAATCATTCATAAAATAATTTTTAGAGATCTAATATTGGGCTCAAAAACCTACAAAAAATGCTAAAGGAAAAGTTATAATTCCCCTAACAAGGACCACATATAAAACCAAACACTGGACTTAGACTTGACGAGGTATTTGGAATCACACAGCTTTTAATCCTATAACAACTATGAAAGCTATTCTGCCCTGGGGGTGGGGGAGGGGAATCAGAGGCAACTCTTACTAAAATGAAAAGCACCAAGTTCCACCTTTCCTTTCTGATATGTCCTATTTCATGACGACAGTGATTATACCTATTCTTTGAATATTTCACCATCAAGTGTTTTCAAGCAGTCCATGCTAAAGTTTAGAGCTTCTGCAACTGTAGAACAGAATCCATTAGCAGAGTGGAAAAAGCTTGGGAGATAAAACCACAGTGAAGACTATGAAGTGCTGTCATAGAACAGCAGAATTTGTTCAACAGGCTATTAGTCTTAAAACTATGCCACATGTTCAACCAAGGATACTGGGTGGCATACCAAGACTGGGTCCCGCTGTGGGGAGTCTGCTTGAGATTCCGGTCACTGAGGAAAAAATCAACTGTTATTATTAACTTACTAATTATTATTTATTATAGAATTGGATTTAAATTGACTTATAGAATTATAGCATGTAAACTGTGGAAATGGCAAATTGTCAGGCAAAACTAATGCATGGGTAGTTATTCAAATTGCATCGAAAAGCCCTATGCTCTTGAAATCATAAAGTAAACACTAATTTTGGCCAAGTGAAAAAAGTAAAACGACAATCACGCCATAGAAGAATTTGCTATAGCCATGCGTGTGGAATTTAACATCCATTTAGCGAATGGGGAAGTGTACTCTCAGTTTGCCACAGATTAGCTATAACTGATGTTCAAGAACAAGAAACACTGACTCTTTAAATCACTTTTTTTTTACTCTTTTCACAATGACTTTTTTTCCTCTCCCAACAGAACTCACTTTTTTTTTTTAAGACTTTATTTATTTGACAGAGAGCTAGAGAGAGAGAGAGAGAGAGCACAAGTAGGCAGAGCGGCAGGCAGAGGAAGGAGGAGAAGCAGGCTCTCCACTGAGCAGAGAGCCTGATGCGGGGCTCGATCCCAGGACTCTGGGATCATGACCTGAGCCGAAGGCAGCCGCTTAACTGACTGAGCCACCCAGGCATCCCCAGAATTCACATCTTTGTGTAGTTTAGAGAACTAAGGAATGGGTTGTGGGGATCAAGATCTATGGGGATTGATAACCACTGAGGCTTATTGTGACCTGCTCTGTAGCTGGTACTATTCCCTCACTGGTATTTGTTTTCCTATTAAAATAAGATGTGACCAGGAGAGGGACATTTTCACCTGATCGCAAATGTAGGTTTTTATATTTAGACCCGCAAAGGTATGGCTATAAATGAACGGGTGTGGGAGTAGGATTGCTAATTATTTTAGAGGGTGGGAAAGTCTATCAGGAAAGAGGGGATGAGATAATGCAACAAAAGTAGGCAGCTGTTGTAAAAGAAAGAAAATGAGCTTTGTCATTACAAGACCCAAACTGAGGTTCTAGACAAGTAACTTATGCTTTCCAAACTTGAGTTTGCTTATCTCCAAATTGAGATAATAAGGTTGTTAGGAGGATTCATTTGCCATCTAGGAAATATGTTACAAAGTAGCAGGTAATGGCTTTGGACCCAAAAATCCAAACCCCAAATCCAAAGAATCAGCAAACCTATTAACAAAAGACTTGTATGTTCATTCAATCACTCAAAAAAAAAGGGGGGGAGGGCATTATGGACCTTCTCAGAGCTAGGCACCCTACAGAGCTATGCTGTCCTTAACTTTTACCAGCTCACAGTCTAAGAAACCACAAAGATATCTTAGCAAGTAGAAGCCATGATGTTTATAGGTATTTTAAGATAAACAAATGTTTTCTATGGATATCCTTCGCATCCCTTTGTTTAGTGGACACAGACCACTAAAAGAGTGAGACTTGAAATCTAGTCTCTGAACACAATTTCTTTTGCCCCAGAGTCAGCTCCCTGTCATTGTGTGTGTAAGTAATTGCATGTGGCTTAGTTAGGCGCCCTGGATTCTGGGAGTGAGGGAAATTATGCATAGATCTGCCATTAACACTAATGGGGGGTTACATGCACAAATCCTCCACACGCCAAGAAGAGAATAGACTCTTCTCATTCATACATAATAGATCTGTAGAAAAATTAGCATGTACGCTTTTAGGAGCTGAACTCTGAAGATGTACCTTTTATGGGAAATATGTAAATAAGGAGAGAGGATACGCTGAAGGACAAGTGCTGTAATGTGCTCCCTTTCTGATGCCTGTGCACCTTGTCAATTTTGCTGCTGCATAAAGTGGGACTCGATTGGCCTGGTGGAGATTCCCCAACACATCTGTCTGCTCAGTGCATTACCAAATTTTGCCAGGCAGAGTTTACTTTGCCAAATTTGCCAGTTCCCCTAGGGAAAGGGAAGTGGGGCAGTGTAATTGGTCAGTCAGTAAGCAAGTACGAATATAAACATTTTTCGCAGAAGTATTTCTTTGTTTCCTTAGAAGCTTTTACTACCTTGCCTTATAATTTAAGCTGTCTTGGAAATAAGGAAATATGATATTCATTGTTACATCAAACTCAGGACATACATTAATCACAGATTTACTTCCTTCTTTTGTAAATGTCCTTAAGGTTTTGACTACTGGCAATGGTCCTCTAGTAATTCCTATCAATGGAGAGAAAGAAGGGCGCCTGGGTGGCTCAGTGGGTTAAAGCCTCTGCCTTCAGCTCAGGTCATGATCTCAGGGTCCTGGGATTGAGGCCCGCATCGGGCTCTCTGCTCAGCAGGGAGCCTGCTTCCTCCTCTCTCTCTGCCTACTTGTAATCTCTCTCTGTCAAATAAATAAATAAAAATCTTAAAAAAAATGGAGAGAAAGAAATGAACCAATTGTGTGTGACCCATGATTTCAAGGTTTTGTGTCTAAGAGGTGGAGCATTTATTTCAACTCCTGGAGGCTACATCTGTCAAACAGAAGATTCCCAGCCAAGGGCTAGGCAACCACTTGAAACCAAGGTCTTGTTAAGAGGATTGTAGAAGAGGGGTGCCTGGGTGGCTCAGTGGGTTAAGCCTCTGCCTTCAGCTCAGGTCATGATCTCAGGGTCCTGGGATCAAGCCCCAGGTCGGGCTCTCTGCTCAGCAGGAAGCCTGCTTCCTCCTCTCTCTCTGCCTACTTGTGATCTCTCTCTGTCAAATAAATAAATAAAGTTTTTAAATAAATAAATAAAAAGAGAATTGTGGAAGAAATATTTGAATGTAAAGCTTTATCTGATCCAAGGCCACTGTGACTTGACTGACAGCAGTAACCCCAATCCTGTACCAACACCCTAACCTGCAGATGCCCCCAAAGCTTGCTTTGTAACAAGGGCAGATCAAGAAGCACATAGACAGGCAAGGCCGGGGGCAGGGGGTGGGGGTGTCTTCCCCTTTGAAGTGTAGAATATATCACCACCAGGACATCACCAGAATTTCCAGTCCCAACTCAAGCCTACCGCCCATGCCATGCCACCCCTTGCCCTAAAATGGGGCAACAATCTCAGAATTCCCCTGAAATGCCCATCACTGGATATAAAGTAGCCCATGCAGACACACGGAGCACCACTGGCTCATGAGTCCAGGGACACCAAGCCTTGTGAAATCACAGTCATGAAACAACTTGGGCCACCAGCTTTGGGTTCATTGTTCTTTCAAAAACCTAATGGCTCAAGTCTTTTCCAGAATCGTTGCTTAAATATTCCTAAAAGCAGATGTGCGATGGGATGGATAAAAGAAAAAAGAAATAAGAGGTGATCCTCCAAGAGACTATTGCAACTAGGATAAAACTGGAGATCTGATAACAGAAAAACCCGTCCTTCCATTAGTCAAAGAAAAAGGATTTAAGTGGCACCGTAATAAGTTTGCTCCTATCACGTAGATAGCATGGAAATTGACATTTTTGTAAGGAAATTGAGTCAGAGTCTAGAATTATATCTTTTATGTAGCTTAAAATCTCAATTAGAATGTTTTGGCTGCTATAAAATTTTGTCCTGAATGAAGCATTTGGAAGGAGAGAGTTAAAGAAGGGGGGGGTGTGAAAAAGATTGAGCGGCATTGCACATGCAAATGAATGCATTATGGTAGTGGGGTTTTTTTCCACTGAATAAATTTACATTTACATCAGTTAGAGCTGATGTAATTCTGCAACCAATGGAACTTAAATATATACATATTTTGTCATGAAAGCCCTCACAGCTATAACCTTTTGATTAAAATCTATTGCAAAACTAAGAATAAATTTCAGTCGACCAACTTTAGATTTGACAACTTTTATTACTCATTTTACCCAGAAGTGCACTTTAACTGGTATTTTAGCAATACTCAGTAGAAGAAGTCTCCTCCAGTTTTCCTGTTAATTCTCTAGATTTTGTAACAGTTCCCATAAACTGGTGAAATTTTGTAAACTCCCACCATAAAAAATGAATAGTATAAATTGCCTGCTCTTGGCCAAGGACACACTTATACATGGGTGATATATGGCTACCATTTACATTTTCCCACTGGACTGAAAATCGATCACAAAATTAAAGGAGTGGGGAAAACTGGTGGAGAAATAACTTCATTTGGGTTAAACTGTCACCTGTTCCTGTTTCCTGTTTCTGTTAACTATTGTAGAACTGATAACCACGGTCGGAAGCCTTTGGCTTGGTCACCTAAGGAGGCACAGGAAATGAGCACGCAAGTAAGACTGTAGACATAAGCAAGAGCAACAGCGCTGATGTTCTAAGTGATGAGAGAGGGGAAGTATAATCTGTGTCATTATGGTCATTACAAATGGCAGATTAGTGAAGCTGAGATTAGGAGGCTTTCTATGGGGAAACTGTGACAAGATTATCAAAGTATAACTGGTGCTAAGTTTTCAAATTTGGGGGAAAGATAGAATTTCAAGGATTGGTCTGACAACCATTTGCGGACTGCCTATGTGTCAGCCATTGTCCACTGAACTTGGAATTCTCCCACCAGCCTTATAACATAAGCACTACTGTTTCCATTTTACAGATGACAAGACTGAGGGGCGGAGAGGAAAATTCCATGTCTAACTCCCACAAATCGTAAAGCATAGAGGCAAGACATAAGCCCAGGACTGTCCTATGAAATAACAGCCATGAAGCCACTTGGGCCACCAGCTTTGGGTTCATTAAAAAGCTAATGGCTCAAACCTTTTCCAGAATCATTATTTGCATTTTTTTAAAATAGATGTGCAATGGGCTGGAGAGGAGAAAAAGAGATAAGAAGGGAACCTCTAAGCAACTATTGCAATTAGGATAAAACTGGAGATCTGATAATATGGAAAAACCCATCCTTCCATTAGTCAAAGAAAAAGGATTTAAGTGTCTTAAGTGGTCTGTCTCTAAAGTCTGAGCTCTTCGCACAATGCAGTCCCATCCGCAGGAAATTAGAAAAGAGACAGATATTACCAGCAAAAAAATCACAGTATTACCTTTTACTAGCAGTGTGGGGCAGGAAGAACAATAGCTGTGCTGGACAGAATTTCCTAACAAGCCCACTGAAATCATCTTTAAAGATATTCAAATTACAATTGTATTACCATAGAGCTGAGGACGGTTTGGTGTTTGTAAGGCTCTTTTGCCTTGGATGGCTAACACCTCATGATTCAATTACAAAATTAGATAAAATAACTAATGGTAGTTACACGTAATGTTTGTATTGCACTTTACCATCTAAAAACTGCTTCCTTACACATGGTCTCATCTGAGGCATACAGGAAGGTTACACAGAAATCACGGCATGGAACCATACAGGATTCCTCAAAAGGAGAATTTACATCAGTCGTCTTCAAATTTGTCAGAATCCCATTGTTTTCATTAAAATACAGATTCCAAGGCCCCTGTCCCCCAAATTCTCAACCTGTGGTTTTGTTGCAGGTGGGCCTAGGAAACTGTATTCGTACCAGGCACCTGGTGATTCAGTTCCGTGAGGGTGAGGGAGGATCCCAGGACCGTCCTTGAGAAACACTGGCATGTATCAGAAGGATAGGACCTAAACTGCCCCTGGATCCTATCCCATGTGGCAGGAGTTGGTGGGGGGATCTCTTCCCCACCACCCAAAGGAGATGACCACTTGCCTTTGGACAGAGCTGCTTTTACAATAGGTGACCTCAAAAAGTAAATGATGGGTGCATGGTTGCCTTAGTTCCCAAATTCCATATCCCATCTTCAGCCCTGCAGACTTTTTATCCTAATACTCAGTCAATCCTTTCACCTTATTTTCCCAGTCTTCTTTTCCCCACCCTCCCAGTGTTCTAAACCCTCCATGGGATCCCACACATTAAAATAAGTTTTTCCAACAATAAGTACATTTTTAGCCTCTGGCATCACATTGGAGTCCATTCCCAGTCTCAGAGCACGTGCCCAGCAGTTCAGCCAGTTACTTAAAAGTGTTAAAGGTAGGATATTTTGCACCTCTCTATGTACCGGGGTCCCATAAGGAATCCATCACAGGCCCAACATACACAAATCTCCCCTCTGGTTCAGGATCCAGGACAATCTCAGAATCTGCATGCTCAGCCCTAAGCTCCCCAGTGGCAGGGAGACTGCCCCCAGCACTGAGGTTCTTCTTCTGTCTTCCATCACGCCCGCCTGCCTCCTTTCAGCTAGAGCACTTCAGGGGCAGGGGCTGTGCTGCGTTCACCCCCGAGGTCCAGTGCGAGGTGCGTAACAGATGCCCGGGAAATGTTTTCTAGTTACACCAAGGAAATTGACAGCAAAACTGCAGGGAGCGGGTGGGGAGGCAGCCCATCAAAAAGCCAGTCTCTGAGTTTCTACACTTGTCTCTCCCTTTTCTTTACACAACAGGAACCAAATGGGCATTGTCTCCCAGATACACTCACTGTGGTGAAATCCGTAGACTGGACGAGAAGGATCCTTTAGGTGGGCTCTTTAGACAGTGAGTGGAAGCTATTCTTCTGTGCTTTTTTTTTTTTTTAAGAGGGAAACACTGTCCCTCCCTGTCTGTGGAGAGGCTTCACCCAGACGCAGAGAGAAGGGTTGGAGGAACATGAACTCCTCATTGTATGTGCGATGGGTGTGATTTATTGCCACTTCCTTTAAGACCTGGAAGCTGATGCAGGGGGCAGCTGAGGTGGCATGACGGAGAGTCATGACTGCGCCCCTGGGCAGGACGGGAGTTTTCCAGGTGCTCTGTAATCACTTATTTACTATCCCGACGGCAGCTCTAGGAAGGAAGGTCGGCATTATCATCCTGGTTTGGGAGGAGGTGGATCTGAAACCCAGACGGGTAGGGGGCGGGCCATGCTGGGTCACAGTATCACCGTTGAGCCATCTCCTCCAGCCAGGATTGCAGAATCCGTTCCTGGGAGAAAGGGAGCTCTTTCCACGGCCTCTGCAGACATCTGGATGGGGAAAGGCCAGGGGACAAGCTTCGAGATACCAATTCAATCTGGTTGTTTCAGGAGGAAAAGTGAATGGAAACTGAACTTTAACATGTATATTCAAGGGATCCACAAACTCTCTAGTGGTGAAGAACTAAAAGCAACCCTTAAGACACACGTAGATGTTGTTCACAGAGCATCAGGGTTAATTACTACATCCATACTGCTTGTTAGTAGTAGAGGAGTCCATACCCAGCGGGGCAGGCAGGAGAGAGAACAGGGCCACAGTTCCCACAGGTGCCCTAGCGGCTCTTAGCTGCCCTGCTCTGTGTTCTGTAAGGGAATGGCCAAGGCAGGAGGGGTTTTCACTTAGAGCAGTAACATGGAACACAAAGCAATGCATTCCGGTTCACCTCAGCCTCCCTGCCCCCCAAATATACAAACACACATGTGTGCATGCGTGCGCACACACACACACACAGACAGTGCAGAACTTTAACCTGCTGGATTCACTAGAGAACCAGAGGATGAGACTTGGGCTTGCGAGCTCAAAGAATGAGGCAGGGTCATCTCCCTCTCTGCTGGAAGAGAGATGGAGGGGAGGCAAAGAGATGAATCCCAGAGAAAGCCTCACACGTAGCAGGGACGAGTGCGGGTCTGGCAGTAACTGCGAGGCTGGCCCAAAGAACGGCAGCGTCCGCATCACCAGGGAGCTCGTTAGAAATGCCGGATATTGGCTCTCACCCTGATGTACTTGATAGTCAGACTCTCTGAGGGCAGAGTCCAGGAATCTGTGTAATAAGGGCTCCAGGTGATTCTCATGTGTGCCAAAGACCGAGAAGCACTGGCCGTGGGGTCACACAGCCTGCTCCAGCACTCTTTGGTTCTGTGACCTGAGACGAGTCACATAACCTCTCCAGGCCTCCATTCCTACCTTTGTAAATTGGGGACAGTGGTAATGCCTCCCTTTTGGGATTGTTGGGTGGTGAGGACCACGGGAGATATTGTGTGTAAAGCACTTTGAGCAGGATCTGACACATAAGAAACTCTCATTAAAGCATACAGGAAAAAAAAATACAGACCATCTTTTCTTCAACTCTTAAACCCCACTTCTGCCCAGAGCTCTTCCCCCTGACGACCACCCAGGGTTAACTCTTGGCCCATGGCCAACTGTAACTGACAACAAACTCTTGGATCCTGCCTAAGTCATCCATGACCCATTCGTTCGTGGCTCATAGGCAGTCCACAGGCATTAGCTTTAGGCCCCCACTAAAACCCCTGCCCTTTCAGCAGTTATGGATTCTGACACTCATAGCTTGGTGTGTCTTCCCCAGAGGACAGACACTTTCAGAGAATCATCCACAAAGTCTAGAGGCTCTTGGGGTAAATCAGGGACTTGAACTCACTTCTCATGTTGGGCTTGCCACTTAGTAAGTGTTTGAGTAAATGAATGACTATCACTCAAGTTGGCAAATAGTGTCATAGGTTATGGTGACCAGAGACCGGACTGAGTATCTGCTCTCAGTTTATTGCAGAGCTTTATTTATGGTTCACTGATCCATTTAGAGGTGCCAGGGTGACATGGTTTACTGTGGCTTCCTGCCAGGTTTGCGTGCCTGCCAAACCAGCTCCTCTCCAGATAAAAATTATCACAATTTGGAGCACAAATTTAAAACAAAACTTTGATTCATTCCTAAGAAATGCATTACAGAAAAACAAAAGTTAATAAGCCACAGATTCATTTGGTGTATTGTTAGAGAAAGTGAGAGTCGACTCTTAAGACTAATGACCCTGGTAAACATAAATGTTGATGGGGGGTGTGGGGTGTGTGGGGTGTGTGGGGTGTGTGGGGTGTGTGTGTGTGTGTGTGTGTGTTTAAACAAAGGCGGCCAGGAGGGAAAAACAAGGATTCCCACAGGAAGGGGGGGCGGGGACCGGGGAAGAGGATGTTGAAGGGAGACAACATATATATGTAGTGATTTCTAAGAAAAGGTGACAACTTTTCCTTTTTTTTTTTTTCTCTAATCCTTCTGAGACCAAGCAGTGCTCTATACCAGTGCTTCTCAAACTATCCATGTGTGAAGGACACGTTTTTTTTCTTTTGTTTTGCTTTATCATTTCCTGTCACGGACCAATGTTCTAAATACAACAAAATGAATTATTTTGAAAATTATATAAAATAAAAGCACACAAAATACATGGCACCGTCCTGGCAGTAAGAGCACTCCCCCACTTGCCCTCCCCTCGAGGAAGGGAACTAGACACCGTATAAGGACCCACTTCTAACATTCTAAGCCTATCAAGTGAGCAAAGGCCAGGACATGGTTGCCCAAAATTGTGGGTGACCTTGGTAGCAGAAGTAGCCCAACTCCCCACCTTATCTCCCCTGCCAGGCGATCCCGCATGCTGGGAATACCTTGCTGGTTTCACTAATGAAAAAGGTTCATGCTAGAAATTTCAGCAGCTCAGCAGAGGCCTAACCCAGGCAGGAACTACAAGCAAACCTACTTCTTCCCACTTTCCCTTTATTCTGGCTGACTGTGTCATAAAGAGTTGAGTGTGCCCAGTGGATATGCAGATTTGACAAGGCTTCGTATGAATATTTGTTATTTATTTACTCTTTTTTAATTACAGTTATTTCTTTAATCTTATGCAAACCGTGCTTACAAGAAGTGAAGACTGAGGAACAGGACTTGCTGTCCAATGTGAATTCCCAAGTGGGCAAGGGCATGGTTATCAGAGGGGAAGAGAAAGCCTGGCCCTTCTAGGTGGCAGCATCAACAGAAAGGGGACTATGAAACCATTTTGACTTCACAATTATTGATGCCACTCATGCATTGGTTTGGATCAGGATGGGGGTCAGGGTGGAAGCAAACTTCCCAACACTCTCTCATGACCAGAGAAATCTTTGTTCCCTACAGTGTCCTGGCATTTCTTCCTCCTGCCATGTGCTCTACTATTCATTCCTTTCCACCTCTGCTTCCTCCCCTTCAACAGTACGATATTATTCCTCGGACGGACACCACGCACCGCCCACCACACTCCCTTTCTGCCCTTCCTTGGGGGCCTTATTGTCTCTATGACCTAGGGCTTTTTGGCTGCAGGCTTTTCTTCTCCCAAATATGTCCCTTAAAAATTATTACCTGTGAATAGGCAGTAAATAAACATGGTAGTAGTAATAACAATGTGGTATCTTTTGAGAAGTCTCCCTGATTCAGTGAGATACCTCAGACTCCACAGCAAAGTATGCCCTTCTCAGAGCCTACGGAGGTATGAATACTTTTCTAAAACTATCCCCACTTGCTCTAAGCCATGAGCTTCATTCATTAGCTTGACCCTTGTTGGCTACAGCAGTCTTGGCTAGTCCCCTTGCCTAGGTCACGAGTCGTTCTCTGGGCTTGGATCTTGAGAGGCTTTCTGGTTGAGCTGTTGTGACTGCTGCTCACTTTAGGGTACACATGGGGCCCTCAGGGAGCATCCTTGCTCCTTAGAAGCACAGACTTCCAAGACCGGGTTCAAGCCCTGGGTCTGCCAGTTGGCAGCTGTATAAATTTGGGCAGGTTATTCAGAGTCATGGAGACTTAGGTGACTTATCTACCAAATGGAAATAATGGTAGCACCTACTCCAGAGGGTGGTCATAAGGACTAAATGAGTCAGTAAGTATAAAGCAGGTAGTATAGGGCCTAGGACATAGGAGACATTAAATAAAAGCTATGATTTTCATCCGTCCTTGTGGGCAGGATCCAGACCATGTCCTTCAATGAGTAACAAGCACTATCTGAAGAAACTGAGCTTGAGAATAAAGCTTACATGAATATTACAGTGAGATCCCATAAGCCTGCTCATTCATTCAGCTTATGTTTATTCAGGGCCTACTTAGTGCTATTAAGTCCATTAGGTCAGGAAGGCAGACTCTGCCACTCTAATGCTAATGACATACTAGAAGAAACACACCCATAAAACCCAAATGACAATCTTTTCTGCTAGTGACACCAAGGTCTGAGGGTACACACTCATGTGATGTAAAAGCCTTGAGGAAACCGGGTTCCTTATAAAAAACCTACCCCCGAGTAACGGCCCCCCTGAGCTCTGGCTTGTGTTTGAGGCAGCGGCACTGGAAGGGTGAAGAAGGGCACAGGGCTCCCCTTGGGCTTGGCCTAAAAAGACACCCCCAAACTCCAAAGGACCAGGGCGCGTCTGTCAGTGAGAACTGCCGTGGCAGAGGCATCCACCAGAAAGGCAACCAGCAAGAAGTCAAATCCCCCTTTTCCCTTCCCAGGGCCCATTTCTGCAGGGTGCACTAGGGGCCCGGGCGCTGCTTTCCTTCCCCCTGCCCTTGACAAAATGGGAGACAGGAAAGGCAGCACCGGTCTCTGATTCATCTGCTCCTCGGTCCAGGGTTCTGGAGCATCGGGTCCACCATCTCTGAGCCAAACCTCGTGCATTTTCTCTGGAACAAAGAGCATCTGTGACCAGCTGACTTACACGTTACCGGGGCGGGCGAAGGAGTCTGTGTCACAGCCCCGGCGGGGGCAGCTTTCTCCCTCTCCTCCTTTTCTTTCTTTTGGGGGATTTTTTTTTTTTAAATGTCTTTTTTAAAGGCAGCAGAAGAGGCTCTCCTTCAGAGAACATGTCGTGGTTCGAGGGAGGGTTAAGTAAACAAATGATAACAACACCAATCAACCCTCTTTGCTTACAGCCCGCAGAGTCAATCTGCCTCCCGGCTGCGGAGCTACCAACCAGCAAAGGCAAACTAATTAGACACAGACAAACACTTAGGCAATCACACCTTGTGAATGTAAGCGTCTTCCTGTCATTTGGCAAGTCTCTCAGCTGCCTCGGAGCGTGAGACAACAAATCCCCTGCAAACAAGTTCCGCGCTCTCCCGTTAGTGAGACCTAACGGATCACAATGGCTGGAGGTGAAAGGTGGCAGTCCCGTCAGGTAATGACATCTCTCCAACAGCCCATATTAAAACAGCGACACTTGTTTAGACTAGCCTATTTGCACCTACCTACAGAGGGCCTTTTTAATGTAATTATTAGCCTCTGCCGCCCTGCTTAGGATCTGAAAATATCGTTCATTTTCATCTTGCTTCAGCTACCGCTGCTACCTCCTATCCACTCAGTCACCTCGTCTTCCCACAACCAAGTGCAGAAACAGGCACGAGCTACCAGAGCTGAATTAACAAGAACAAGCTGGCAGGTGAGCTATGTGACAAAAAAGAAGAAGAAGAAGAAGAAGGGGCGGGGGGGATCCTAAGAGACTTGACAAGATATTCTAATCACTGCCTGTCTGTGGAAATCTTGAAAAAATTTAAATGGCTTTTCTCAAAGAGACCAAAAAGTTATTGCAATCATTGACTAAACCTGAAGACGTAAAAGCAAAAAGGTTGGGATGTAATAATAGCGTGCAGCCAATAAACAACCGTGTGTTGCTTTAAAACAAAAAAAACAAAAAACAAAAAAAAACCAGAATGAGGCTGGAATCTATTGACAGGCTGGCTCCAGAGTTCTGATAACTGCTCATCACAGCGCAGAATTTGGCCTTTGACATGTTAAGTAGCTGGAAGGGATGGTCCCACCTGACCCCTCTCTGTATTATACAAACAAATGCAGCACCGTGTAAAAGTTTGGCTGATACATGATAGACCTGTAGGTCAAAGACCAGAATTTATAAGTCCCCCGAATGGTTTCCATCTCTGCTTCTAAGTATCCAGGTCATATTCGGGCAGAGCAGGGAGGCGTTTCATCAACGCACTATTAATTGTTAAATATCTGCCGATGCTTGGAGCTGTGCTCACTTGAAAATGATGCAGTTGACTTTCTGTCGAGATGGGTTTCAGTCTTGCTCCTGAAACCTTATCAGAGCCCTAGTTATACCGTAGATTAAGGCTGTCACTTATGAATGGCTATATGCAGTGATGACTTTTTTTTAGAAGATGCTAGATTAGACTGATATTAAGGAGAGACTTGTGTCCAGAGCAATGCACATTTTCCTGTTTTCTTCCTACATTTTCCCTCTGTCTCCTCACTTCGTCTTCTTCCCCACCCCCCTGGTGGAAGAGGTAGATTTTATAGAAGTCCGTTTCCAGAAGAGTCATCAGGGTCACAGCAACTCTGGATAGAGAGAACAATCTGGGATAAAGCACCAGGGAAGGGGGGGCGGGGGGGAAGACCACCTGGAAAGAGTGGCCAGCAAGGAGCCTTTATCCCCTCTTTGTTGGCCTGTCACCTGTCCTAGGCTCTGTGTGGGCAACTGGAACAAGAGGAAAAATGGGAAATGGTCCCTAATTCAATCTACTAAGGAAGAGAGGACTAACAACAATTGATTAGTCCACTTAATTAAGAGGATCCCATCCTTAACCTTCTGATCCCAAATGAGATGCCTAACAGTGCGTTGACCACCTTGTCAGCACAAGATTCAGGATTACCAGCAAGAGGTTGCTGCTCACAACTGAAAATGAGAGCAAAAATTCAAATTCAAAACAGCAAATAAGAAGAGGTTAGAAGGAAATGACATCGTTTCTTCCAGTAAAGGACAGAATTTTAACAAAAGCACTTAAGGAGGAAGATAAAAGAAATAAGTATTGCTTATTTTGCTCTACTCTCTCTGACCCTCTCTTCAAAGCAGGGGAGCAGGGGACTTCTGTACCAAGATGGTGCCACAAAGTTGTGCCTGTGTTGCCTACCCAGTCTTCAGCTTCTGATCCAAATCTCAAGGAGATTCACAAAAGGACAAAAATTGGTAACAGCCCTGCAAGCTAAAGATGGCACGTTATCATAGGCCATAGTCAAGGGGGAGGTTCCACCAACTGCAAATATAGATGAGGATAGGTTAAAAACACATCCTTAGAACATACACACACCATCCTCTGAACCCAAACGACATGGAGAAAAATGATAGAAAAAGACATTGATCCCAGTGTCAGCACCCACACTCCCAAGATGCAAGGTGTGCTAACCAAGAGAGCCGGTGGCCCCTCCTCAGATGCACTAGAACTGCCTTCTGAGCTTCCAGAACACTGCTGCCCCAGCAGCTCCTGCCTTTGCATGACCATTCAGAAGGCAGCCATGCAGGGGCTTGCAGGGGAAGTGGCAGTACCTTGCATCTTGGGATATAGAGTTTCCTACAGAAAATGCAGTATAAGCAAGGAAGGACTCAGGAACAACTGAAGAGTAAGCCATGCAGTTAGTTGGCCTCTGGAATTTACCATATCACAGGAACACGGCAGCCCCCTCATGATTTTCCAGCATAGTCAAAGACTGCACAGAGATAAGTGGGGAGAGATTTTAAGGAGTTTGAATAGTGGGGTGTGTGTGTGTGTGTGTGTGTGTGTGTGTGTGTGTGTGTGTGTGTGGCACTAGGAATGAGCACTCATACTGACAATATACCCAAGTCGCTTGAACTATTCACTGGAAAACCCATCACCTGCCACTAGGACCACAAGCCAGTAGGACCCCACAGTTTTAAGAAAACTCAGACTGGAGGAAGAGATGTCCAGCTGTTGGGACTTCCAGGAAAAATTTCCCCAACATTCCTGGAATGAGCAGCCAAGGCTAGGGTCATGGGAACAGCACAGAGACAGGATAGTCTAGAGGTTGATAAAGCTTCAGCCTCTTTTCGCTTATTAATTATTTGGAGGAAGCCACTATCCTACCCTACCCCAGGGTTCAGGCAGCTGCCCTAGCTTCGCCTGGCCTTTGCAAGCATCACACAAACCACGAAAAGGCGACCTGGCCTCAGGGACCTTTCAGATCAAGTTACAAGGGCTTCGCAGGTCAGTCTCAGTTTTTGACCACATTATCTAATTCCGAATTTATAGCTCTAACTAGAGACACAGAGCATATGATGAGGCCAGAAAGGAAAATTATGTTTACTACATATGGCTTCAGAAAGCAGGGAAGCACAGTAGCTTTTAGAAAGATTTCTATCAAAAAGCCACCTAAAAATGTCAGTGCCTAAGTAGGGGTTACAAAGCCAAATGATTTGGGGCCCAGCATATGACACATCTGCTTGAATAGGGGAGCTTGCCATCAGAGGGAGGTGTGTGAGCCAGTGAAAGTTCTCCAGGGGCATCTACAGCCCAGTTTGGCCCTTTGTCCTACCAGTTTCTGTCTCATGGCTTAAAAAGTTAACCTCAACTGTCTCTAAATGCAGGTATTTGAAATAATACATTCTCAGAAGGCTCCGTGATGCTAAAGTTAGGCTAAACTCTAATTACAAAAGGTATTCTAGGATTAGATGCCAGGGTATTCCTTGTGTTTTTAACCTTTCCCTTCTGAATGAGAGCAGTAGGGAACACCAGTGGCAACCACGTGACCCAATGGACAGTAGGATTTCGGCAGGAAAAGGTGGTCTCAACTGGGGAATGAGATGGAATTATGCGGTATCCAGGGCTCCATATGGCCCCTCAGTCAGGGGTACCATTAGAGTACATCAAATGCATTACCTTCTCTCAAAGAGCTGGCTGGGGGCCTTCTCATTCCATCTGA
This sequence comes from Ailurus styani, assembly GCA_002007465.1. NCBI lineage: Eukaryota > Metazoa > Chordata > Mammalia > Carnivora > Ailuridae > Ailurus > Ailurus styani. The sequence goes on along the minus strand of LNAC01000389.1, from coordinate 434,699 downwards.
CCACCTGTCCCCCTTTCCTTCTCTGTCACAAAGACTCCTTCCTCTCTTCATACTGTACCAGGACTGGCAAGCTTGGCTCTTACCAGGGACAGCAGGGTGGGGGTGGGGATATCAAGGGACTATCAGCTTGATCAAGGCCACCCCCACCCCTACCACTCTCTCTTAGACTGGAGACAAGTCAGCTGACCCTCTGGAAGAGAACCTGAGAGTTCCTGGTTCAGAGTCCAAAAGTCAGTAAGGAGTGTTCATTCTTTAAAGAACCACGAGGCTGTAGAAAGATGGGAGAACCCAAGCCCATAAATGTGTGGACAGGTTTTCTGGATTCCCCAGGCTCTTTGGAACTGTTTGCAATGTAAGGCAAGGTACCCCGCACTTGTCGCACGTCCAGACAGAAATATTTTGTATCTGCTTGTGAACTTGTGTTTGGGAAACAGAAAAATCCTTTTATTAAATCAGGATAACTCCGGTATAAAAGATGGAGTGTGGACAGGAAAGACAAAAAAAAATTATATATTTCTCCTTCTTCTAGCCCTGCCTAGAATCGGTGGTGGTTTTTGGAACGGCTTTCCGCAACACTATCCTGAACGTCCAAACTGAAGACATCGTGTTCTGCTCTTCTATGACCCCTCCCTCATTTCCATTCATTATTTTTTCCCATTGGAGCTCTCTGAATAAAACTGTCACTCCGTGAGCCTGCCTTTCCCCAGAAGCACAGTGTGGTACCAGCCTCCATGTTCATGTGGACAGACAAGGCAGAGCTCATCACTGTATTTGACACTTGGGGTTGTCGGTTCCTGGTTGCAGTTGAAGAAAGGAACTACTTTGTCTCTGAGATAGCACAGTATACAGTAAAGACAAATTCTAACCATAATTACCTTTATGCTTTTTTTAAAAAATCTACTTCCTAGTAAACATGCTTAGCACAGTTCTAGGCCCAGAGAGTAAGCCCTCAACAAATACAGTTAATTGATTAATTGACCAAGACTCTTCTCCCAGCCCATGTCCAGAAAGACTCCCTACGGTTCTCCTTAAAGGTTTTGCTGCTGCCCATGAATACCTCGTCTCAGAAACCCCTGCCTTCAGGTGAAATCACACCAAGAAGAAGAAACACCTGCACAGCAAGGAGCCAACAGAAGGCATGACTTGAACATGGCCAGAGGCACTTGAAAACCCAGTTTCACTTTCAGTCAGTAACTTCGCTTTTTTGAAGATGAATCATTGATGTGGAAAGAGAACTCCAACTTACTCTGAATTCATCTACACCCCCTCCTGGCTGGGGGCCATGGGGGACCTTCCCAATTTGAGTTTCACATTCCATGATTTGCAACTTCCATTGCCAGCTCCTTTTTGTCATTAATTAAGGGCCATTTTCAAGGATACTAAAAATTCACCCTTCTTTTTCCAGACTCTTATGGTCACTTAGGAACTGAGCTATTTGCCTGTATTATATGGTGGTAATAGGGAAAATGGAAAAGATATTCAGGGTTGACATCTTTGATTTTAGATGTTTATGTTTTCTTTTCAGCTGGAATGCCCACTCTTGTCTGCCATGCATACACCACCTCAAATTTTTGACATTGTAATCGGCCTCCCAGACCCTCCTCAAATTCAGTCTCCTCCACAGAGTCTTGATCCTGGCCACCAGAGGCAACTTCTTCCCACAACTGCAGTGTCACTGCCTGGGATCTAATGCTAGCACAACATATTCTTGATGGTGGGACCCTGGGCAGGTAATTTCAACTCCATGTGTCCAAATTCCTCGTCTGTAAAATGGGAACCTATCTCAAATAGCTGTGAAAATCCAATAATCCAATTCATGAAAAATGCTTGGCACAGCACCTAGCATGGGTAAACACTTAACTAAAGCTAAGTGCTACTATTGGCTATCAGCTATGAACTCTAAAAGAAATTTTATTTCTCTAGAAGATCTTACCCCACTTCTTATATGTATGGTATCTTGCTCATCTACCTCTTCTCACTGTCCTTACATGTTAATAGTGAGCTCTCATCTCTCCCAGCTAGTAGGGTCCTAGAAGAGCTCAGGGCAAGTTGAAGGTCCACCTTAGAGTAAGGTGCTTGGGAGCAGAAACAACATCCTTCTCTCTGCAGTTGGTTCATATATGTGTCCAACAAATACATAATGAAGCGCATGAGGTTTATGCAATGCCTAGCATATGCTAAACTCTGAGAATATACTTGTTGACTTTGTTGACATAAGCTTATACCAAGAGGAAGAACCCAAGTATCTCTGTATCAGTATGTAAAGTACGTCTCTTTGAAAGCATCCACGTACAACTGAGACACAAGACGTAACACAAAGTCAAATTTTGCCTTCCGGTAACCTGACAAGGCGGAAAAACTCTGACAGCACACAAAAACTTTTCCCAACATACAGAGCTGTCACCAGTGCTTCCCCACCTTCCTGGTGACATACAAATGCTACAGCGGATGCCAGAAGCATCAGCGACCGGATCAAGGACAGTGCCCTGCCTATAGTTAGTAGTCACTTTATTTATTCTTGCTCTGATCTGCTGTCAGCTCATTCCATTCAGATCTATGGCTATATTGTGAGCTAAGATTGCAAGTCTTCATCATTTGGCTTGCAATATCTATTTTCAAAATGTGCTCTTGTGAATGCAAAGTAAATCTAAGAGTTTTCTTTCTGTAAAACATTCTCTAGGCATTCTCTACTATCAGCATAAATCTTTCCTCCATCCCTTTGTGCTTTATTAGAGTTTTCCCCCCAAGAACTCCTTTTGCCATCTCCCCTTCCTGATGCTCCCACTCTAGTACTTGGTCATTTTAAGCTGCTCTGGTCCTTTTCTAAAGAGACAAATTTGGGCTTCTCTGTGTGAACATCCAGAAAGCTCTTTGGAATGTGATTCATAGATCTGCCAGGTCCTGGTAGTCCGCAGAAGACCCGGTCAGATGGTATTCTGAAGAAATGTAAGGAAAGACTATCCAGAGTCGGGTCAGAGGAGACTGGGAAGCCATTGCCACCATGTTGCTGGAGTTTGGAGATAGCTGGAGGAATAGGTGGAGGGGCCAGCCCTCAGAGCTATTGTCTGGGAGGACATGGCTCTACCAGGCAGGAAGGGGGAGGGCGTGTCACAGGCAAGCGGTCAGCTGCCTGGAGCTCGCTGAAGCAAGGAAAAGGGCAGAGAATGAGTCTCACAGGTGAGATGAGGAAAGGAGGCAGAGAACAACCAGCACGATGTACATGAAAATTCATGTACTAAACCTGGAAATGACATTGCACCCTGTCACCCTGCCTAACACATAAAACTCTGTCCACGCAAAACATTCTCCAAGGAGCTTCCTACTTGTTTGACTCTCCCTGGCCTTTATTGGTGTTACTAGAAAAGCAGAGGTCAGTTTAATTTCTAAAGAAAGAAAGTAGCATAACCTTACCTGTGACTGTGATTCTCTTCGATGTTTCCAAAATTTGTGGGACACCACTCTTTTCTGCCTGCAGAAATACAGTAAGGAAGAACAATTTCTCTTTTCTAGTTAACGATACCTGAAATAAAGACAGCCGTCCATGAGGCATCCCCAGATTACACTTCCTCTTTAAGTGGGAAATTTTATGCGTTTCAATTCTAGATGTGATGCAGTGGTCTCAACCTGGATGCTCACCAGCATCACCTTCAGAACTGTTATCTAGTACCGAATCCTGGGACCTGCCCCAGAGACCCTTGATTCAGAGTCATTAATTTAAAATTATGGATGTATGTTTAGGAGGCTCTAGATAGAGATTTTATTCAGACCCCTTTGATCTATCTATAAACTTTAACATGTTATTTTTTTTAAAGATCTCAAGACAATTTACTATTTAGAAGTATGTATCCAAGGGAAATGGAAATTAACTTTCACATACTCTCATAAAAGCAATGAATTTAATTCAAAATTCAAAAATTAGGATTTTCACATGCAGAATTAAAATTAGTTTGTGATTTAAGAATGGATTGTGGCATTTCTGAAAAGTACAATTAACAAACTAAACATTGCCTGTATAGTTTTCCAAACCCAGCTCAAATCTTTCCAGAGAACAGCCAGCATTTTGTATATGAAAAGGCACAGATTTTGTTTTAATTTTTTTATTATATATAATGTATTACTTGCCCCAGGGGTACAGGTCTGTGACTCATCAGGCTTACACATTTCACAGCACTCACCATAGCACAAACCCTCCCCAATAACCCAGCCACCCTATCCCTATCCCTACCCCACCCTATCCCTACTCTCCCACCTCCCCCCAGTAACCCTCAGTTTGCTTCATGAGATTAAGAGTCTCTTATGCTTTGTGTCCTTCCTGATCCCATCTTGTTTCATTTTTTTTCCCTCCCCACCCCCCACGACCCCCTGGCCTGCCCCTCAAATTCCTCAGAGAGATCATAGGATAATTGTCTTTCTCTGATTGACTTATTTCGCTTAGCGTTATACCCTCAAGTTCCATCCACGTTGTTGTAAACGGCAAGAATTCCTCTCCTTTCATGGTTTCATAGTATTCCATGGTATATATATACCATCTTCTTTATCCATTCATCTGTTGGTGGACATCTAGGTTCTTTCCATAGTTTGGCTATTGTGGACATTGCTCCTATAAACATTTGAGTGCACAAAGGCACAGAGTTTTTATTCCTCAGTATCTCTAATAAATAATCCTGTCATCCACTGAATTAGCAAAGTATTCTGCTCCTACCTCCTGTTTTGTTTGTGTTTGCTTATTTGTTGGCTCATTTACTTCAGCACATTTCATCTTACGGATTTTTAAAAAAACACATTTATACACACACACACACACATATGTATATGGAACATTTTGAAGTCAGAGATTGTGTTTGTTCATTTTTATATCATCACCCACAGTGCTAATCCAGTGTAGTCCATTGCAGATGCTCCCTTTATGTCTGTTGAATCAATACATTCTTTTAAAAACAAATGTATTTTTTTAAGATTTTTTCAATTTACTAGCAAGAGAGGGTGCAAACGAGTGAGTGAGAGAGAGCATGCACATGAACGGGGAGAGGGGCAGAGGGAGAGGGAGAAGCAGGCTCCTTGCTGAGTGGGGAGCCTGATGTGGGGCTCAGTCCCAGAATCCCAGGACCATGACCTAAGCTGAAGACAGGCGCTTAACCAACTGAGCCACCCAGGTATCCCACAAATGTATTTCTTTGTGGACAAAGTGTACCTGGTACTAATGATGTTTTTCACTGACATGTACCTTTTCCCATCATGCCAACCTATGGGTCCATTCTTAACTCTTCCACTTCAGGCACAAAGAAGAAAACCTAGATCTCAAATCCAAATATATGATGTTTAATTTGAACACTAAAGGCACCCAGTGGGTTTCATATCCAAGACCTCAGAAAACATTCATTTTCCAAATGCTTACTTCAATCCACTGGACTTTCTTGATTTTAGTATGATCTCTTGATTTTGTTATTACTGAACCTCTCTACAGCTCTGTCCTGATGAATAACTGGTACCCCTCATTTGTTTTTACCGTAAGTCATTTTAAATGAAAGTTTAAAGCCACCTACACAACGAAAGATATCATTTAAAAATAAATAATGACAGATAATGTTTGGTAGCCAGGAACTTGAGTAAAAGATGTGTCTGGAAATATCACCCTTGAAAATCAAGCACATAATGCAAAAGGGCCGGAACTGATGAATTTTAATGCAACCAGGCAAAGACCCAAGGCCTGTCACACCAGCTGGTCATTCTTGCTTTAGCCATTAAAAGTGGCCTTTTTTGTGGCTAACAACAGAAATGTCGGTCAATCAGGCACAGCTGTAGGTCTGGGCTTGGAGCCCACTCTCAGCTCTGCCCCTCCCTCTCCTTCCCCCAGGCTAGGCCGGAATGAAAGGGTTGGGATTGGCAGTAGGCACGGAGAAAGGGAAAACCGAGATGCTGAAATCCAGATGAAAGATTGATTGCTGCAGCATCTCAGGCCTTAGCCCATTAGGTTAAGTTTAACCCCTGCAAAGCAGGTCACTTGGCAAAATGGATGGAAAATACAAATTTCAGGTTGAAAGACGGGGAGGAGGCAAGGGGAAATGCTCCGCTGCATATGGTGTTCCATTAATAGGTATCACACTCCATAATGGGAACATTTTTATACAAATGTGTTCTTTGGAATCCAGCCAAGAGCAGGGCACCCTAGTGAAATCACAATGCACAGCTAATGAGCTATTTTTGGTGAATTTGGCACTAGAGACTAATAGAACCAATTTGTCCCCAAAATGTTAAATCATTTAGCGCTTCTTTGGAGGTGCTAAGTGCATCTAGAACTTTTCGGGGCTGTCAATAAAAATTAGAGACCACTCAAAAGCCTTCAGTCTTGGCTTGCAATCCTTTATCCTTGGATTAGCGGGCTGCCAGGCACCTGAGGGGACTCGAAGCACAGCCTGCTAGCTGCAGGAAGCAAGTGGTGGGGCTGAGCCACAAATGCGCTCCCCTGACTAATGAGAGACTAAAGAGATCGTGAGCGTTCTCTACCAGCCATGCTGTCAACCCAAGGCTCTGCTGTAATCAGGCGGACGGGATCATCTCCTCCCCACGCTCCACTGCCCACTAATTCTGTCATGTCACTGCCATTGCCCCAAGCCCATAATCTCCGGACTTTGCCTCCTCCCTCACTTTACCATTTCCCCCTTGTACTTTCCTCCATTCCCTCCACACCAGCCCTTAGCCCTTCGCCCCTGGATTTCTGCAGTTGTCTGCCTGAACTCCCTTCCACCAGCCTCCCTCACTTCCAACCATGCTGCATATTGATGGAAGATGAATCTTCATTAACGAACACTCTCAAAAAGTTACTCGCCTATTTGGAAACTTTCAACGGCTCCCCAGTACCCACCACATCAAATCTGAACTCAGCCATCTGACTGTCACAGCCTTTTATAAGATGACCCCATTCAACCAAGATAGTCTTATTTTCCATGAGCTGTCTTACCCTGCCTGGCCCAGGAGAATCATTTACCATCGTTGAATAAATAAATCCCTGCTACTGCTCACCCTGGAGGCCACTACGAAGAGTGAGCAAGTTACACAGTGCTGCCAATGTGAAAGACAGTAAAACCCAAAAGTAAAGCCAGCGATTTAAAGCATCTGCCCTTGTGAATTACATTTTAGAGGTTTAAAAATGCTATTTGTTTTCTTGGTCTATGACCAACTCACCCTATTCCCACAAAAAAGCCTCCCTCCCTATGAATCCAAATTTGGGCAAATCCATCAAACTTTTTTTTTTAATGCTGCAGTAACAAATAAAAGCAATTTTATTGAGATGGTTGCCAGCCCAACATGCCTTCCACCCTCATCAGACTGGCTGTGTTCCATGAACACCTGCATTCATGCTTCCTCTGTGCCTTCACATCTGCTTTGCTCTTCTTGGCATGCTCCTCCTCTCCACTCCATCCATCCAAGTCCCATCCTGTAAGACTCTGTCCCAGCCCCACCTCTGCAAATTTGGCTGCCATAAAATCCCTGGTTCTCCAGGATTTTGTTCCTGAAAACGGTATTATAATACACTTTACTGCTAAAGGTTAATATTCTCTCTAGTACTGATTGCTGATCACTTCACGAGAGTAATTTTTGCTTCTTCAAGAAGAGTCATAATTTAAACTCAAGTTCCCACATAATGCTATGGTCATAGTAGGTGCCAAATAAATAGCTTTTGAATGGTCAACCAGTTCATGCTTTAGTCCTATCCCTATCATGCCTAAAATAGTGGTGGGCTTAAAGCAGTTGCTCAAAAACTCTAGTTAATCAAGGATTAGACGGTTTCATGGAGCATTTTTTTAGTCTACTCCAGATATCAGGTTACAACATTCTCTAGTCTTATGGTATGGCCACTGTGTTAGAGAAGACAAACCATCTTCCCAAAAATTTGTGTGCCTCATTCCCTTATACAGAGTTGTCATTGAAAAGCAACTACCCAGTCAGGCACTACATTTCCCAGCCTCCTTACATCTAAGTAAAGCCACGTAAGTAGTGTTCACCAATGGAACATAAGTCAAAATTATTTCTGGGCCAGAGGGGCCAAGAAGAGGATATGCTTTCTCTGCCCTCTTTCCTCCCAGATGCCACCTGGATTCAAATCTCTTGAGTGTTTAGAGGACGGTGGAGCCAGACGTTGGAAAGAACTAGATCCCTGAATCACCAACCACATGGAGGAAACGTCCTGCCAATTTCATTGGACCGTGACTTCAGGAGAAACATAGACTCTTATTGTGTTTACAGCTACTGCAAAACTGGGGTTTGTTACAGCTAACTAATCCACTTACCTACCTCTGAATGACTGCCGGTGCCACTGAGAGGAAGAGAGGTTCAAGATGGGAAGTAATTACCCTCTCATGCATTGATACATGATGAGTTATCAGGCTGAAGGCTAAGTGGCTTCCAGAATGTGCCTCTGTACATTTAATGAGGAATTCAGGCATGTTCCTAACAAACTCTTTGTCCTAACAAAACTATTTTTTGTAGGTTCCAATATGCTCAAACTCATGGTTATGACCATTCTCTGAAGTTGCCTGGATCTCCTATTTCCAGCCCAAACCACTTTCCTGAACTAAAGAACTGTGTACAGAATTGCTGCTAGATGTCTCCAGAGGGGTGTTCCACAGCCCCCTTCAACTGGGGATCTCTAAGTTGCCCTCTCATCACCTTCTCATATTCACCTCCTACTGTTGATGTTATTCTTCCAGCTGAACCTCCTACTGAAGTTAGTGGCACCACCATCTATCCAAATGCTGCCTCTTCCTCCCCTTCTCAGTCTCGCTCATACCCCACCCTTATTGTCTTCTCTCATACCACTGTTGGTTTAAGGCTCTAATTAGCTCTCATCTGAACAATAACCATAGCCTCCTAACTGTTCTCTAACTCAGGAGTACCTACCTTTTGCAGGGCATTATATGATCACCTGGGGGCATGGTAAAAAAAAAATTGCTGATTCATGAGATCCAGGCCACAGTTTCTGATCAGTGGGACTGGGTGAAGCCTGGCAAGGTGATTCTGGAATGGGTGGTCCATAGGATATACTGTCACACCCTTTTTTCAGTCTACTTTCTACACTGCCCCCAAAGTTATTTTTTTGGTATCACACACAAATCTGATTTTGCTCACCGATGCAAATTCCTCAAAGGCTATATGGGAAAGCCCTCATGAGTTGGCTTCTGCCTATTCACCAGCCTTATTGCCCTCCCATCTCCACCTGACCATTGATTCTCTAGTAATTTTGTTCATCCACCTCCCTCTACCTTTGTATGTTCTCTTACCTCTGCCTGATAGCCCTCCCCAACAGACTACCTGGATGACTACTTCTCTCTAAAGTCTCAGTTCCAACAGTAACTTCTCTGGACAATGGGCTTGACTCCCAGAAACAAACATGGATCTTTCTGCTCCTTCTACATAGTCTACCTACCACTGTCATGGTAATGATGTGCCAGGATCATTGTGTGTACATCCACCTTCCCACTAGACTATAAACTTCTTCAGGGCAGGGACCAAATCTTTTTATCATTGTATTCACAATACTCAAATGTTTGCTCAATGAAATAATAAATTATCATAGACTGAAATGTAAAAGCCACACAATACTGCAAAACTTTTAGAAGAACACATAGGAGAAAATCTTCATGACCTTGGATTGGGCAGAGTGCTCAGATATAAAAAAAGCATGAGCCATAAAAGAAGTCTTCATTGAAATTAAAAGCTTTGGGGTTCAAAAAATACTTTTATGAAAATAAAAAGACAAGTCATGGTTCAGGAGAAAATATTTACAAATTATACCTCTGATAGAACCCTTATCTAGAATATATAAAGAACTCATATACTCAACAACAGAAAAACAAAGAACCCAAATTAAAATTCAGCAAAAGAGGGACACCTGGGTGGCTCAGTCAGGTAAGCATCTGCCTTCAGCTCAGGTCATGATCCCCAGGTCATCTCCCTCCTCCTCTCCCTTTCCTCCTGCTTGTGTGTGCTCTCTTTTTCTCTAAAATAAATAAAATCTTTTTAAAAAAATAGGCAAAGAATAGGCATTACACTAAAGAAGATACATGAATGACCAATGCACTCATGAAAAGACATTGAACATCATCAGCCATTAGGGAAATGAAAATTAGAGCTTCTATGAAATATCCTATCACTCTCACTGGAAAAACTATAATAAGAAAAGACACATAATTAGAAGTGTTGGCAGACACAGAGAAACTGGAACTCTCAAAACATTACTGGTGAGAATGTAAAATAAAGCAGCTACTTTGGCAAACAGTTTGGTAGTCTCCTAAAATTTAAAAATCTATTTACCAAATGATTCAATAATTTTACCTCTAAGTGTCTACCCAAAACAAAAATGTCATCTACACAAGAGAAGTGAAAACATATGTCCACACAAAGACCTGTACGTGAATGTTCACAGCAGTATTATTCATAGTAGCCAGAATGTGGAAACCATCCCAGTGTCCATCAACCAGTGAACAAATAGAGTTGAATTGTGATGGTTGCACAAATCTGTAAATTTAGGAAACACCATTGAATTGTACACCTAAAACAGGTGAATTATGTGATATGCAAATTGTATCTCAATAAAGCTATTTTTAAGCAAAGAATAAATGAGAGTTTTGTATTTGTACAGATGTGAGGAATACTAGCACAATGACAACATACATTTATGTACCTACCATGTGCCGGGCAGTGATCCAAGCACTTTATACACAGTAACTATGTCTGCACTGAATCCTTTCAACAAATTTGTACTGCTATTGGTAGGTGCTATTGTGATCAGTTATTAATTACAGTAGTATTAATTATCATTATACCGCTATCAGGTATTATTAACAGCTATTGGTAGGTACTATTATCATCCCTATCTTACAAGAAAACTGAGGTACAGGGAAATTAAATAACTTGTCCTGTATCACATGCCTAAGAAATGGCGGGTCTGCAAAATATGGGGAGGGAATGAAATTGTCAAATCACTGCAATCACTACATCAAAATGATGCTCCCTTTTATTCAAGTAATTATGGGAAATAAACAATGTTTGGATTGTTCATTCTTTCCCCTCAATAACAAATTAAGAATAAAAAATTTAGTCTGAAATTATGTAAAAGGCTCCTAAGTATCATTCAATTTTTTCCAATCATTCTCACCAGGTAAAACGGACCTTTGTTAAAATAGTACTTTGGAAGGCACAATTATACATCAACCCCATTATACGCTATCAAAAACAAGCTTCTGGGGTACCTGGCCGACTCAGCCAGTAAAGCGAGAGACTCCTGATTGCGGGGTTGTGAGTTCTAGTGCCATGTTGGGTGTAGAGATTACTTAAAAATAAAATCTTAAAAATAAAAAAAAGAAAAGCAAACTTTGTTCATCTTCATTCTACTGCAGTTTGTATATCCATGTTCTGAACACAGAGGGGGTCAAAGTTTCCAAAACCTCGCTAAACCAAGCTCCCCACTTCCCTTCCATGAAGACCACCCTCCCACCTGTGACATATGCTCATATCCACAACCATCTCTCTGAAGATCCTCCGCATAGTCTTCTCATTTTCAACCCTCCCGTACCCATGCCTTTGTGTATATGGCTGTACAGAAAATGTCGAAAACCCTAGTTTATGCTCCTTATGAGTAATACCAATTTTATGTAAATAAAGAAATCTATTGGTGAAGCCTAGGCCCAATGGTGGGATAAGTAACATTCTGAAAATGAGCAGAAAAGAAGATTAAAGCCATAGGACACTATGTGATTTTATTTGGCTAGCCTTAAACTTGGGTTTGTCTCATACTGGCTTGCACATTCTCTGATCACTGGGCTAGTCCACCACCCAAGTTAAGTCACTTGACTGACATATATGTAAGTAAAGAGATTTCCTAAAAAAAAAAAAAAAAAAAAGTGAGACAGACTTAATTCTGCTATGGGCCACCTGACACATATCCACAGTTGATTGAAATGTTTAAATTCTGACATTACTGAATATAACTTGTGCAAAGCCAAAAGTAAGATTTCTTTCCAGCTTCCACCCTCTTTGGTCTCATCCTGTCCTCCAGATTATAAGCATTAGCTCTTTTCAGCCACGGCTGAATCGATCGTTTTCATTTCTTCATCACAAATCTTAAGACAACTGCAGCAAACAAAAAATGGAATTTGACTTGCTGATATTTAATTATTGATGTGGCCTTTTGAAAACATATTTGGTTCTTGGAAACGGTTCCTCAGAACTGTGCTCCATTTCTCATTGGCTCCTATTTTGTTTGTTCTTGGCCTCTGCGCTCCTTTTCGATTTTCCGCAGGTTCGCAAGCGCTGCATTGCCTGCTTTTGAAATGTGTCTTTAGGCGTGCTTTTGTTTGACAAGTAATGCCAAGGCTGAGCTGACAATCTGTTTGAAAATCTTTTCCAGGTATCCAAGATCAGTGAGCCTGTTCAATGTATACTGTGATTAGAATTCTTCTTCAGATATTTATATCAACATTTCAGTTTTAGGGAGAAATGTTTTTCTGAGCCTACCTGTCAAAGAGAAACTTATAAAAGGCAAAGAACGCTATCATTTATATATTCAAATGCAGAAATACGTTGTGGTTGTGGTAGCACTGACATCCTCCCCTCCCCCCCCATGGACTGAAAAGAAAGGAGGCAGCCTACAAGTACAAAGTCACCCCTCCTCCCACAGGCTGCAAAGAGCACCTCCTGGGAGCCCTCGCCCTTGGCTATGGGATTTCAGGGTTTCATCTGGAACTTGGGAGGTTTTCCTCACACGAGTTCATTTCCTATACACGTTCCTTTCCAGGGTAGGAGGAATGGAGGCAACAGCATGAGAAAATACAGCCACCAAAGTCAAGTTTGTCTCTGTCAACCTGTATATTAGGATACCTGGCCAATAGTTTATAAATATCTGCTTTCTTTGTCTGGGAGCTTCAGTCTTCAATGCAGTTCAGCAAGCACTCATTTTATCCCCCGACACGTTTGAAAGTGGAACACATTTTACCTAAGACCTCACAAAGCCGGAACATATTATTTCAAAATAAAAACGTACTTTAAGGGGCGCCTGGAGCGCTGCACTTGGATGAGCATCAGACTCTTGGTTTCAGCTCAGGTTCTGAGCTCCTGGTGGTGGAATTGGGCCCTGGGTAGAGCTCAGAGCAGAATCTGCCCGAGACTCTCACCCTGTACCCCTCCCCCACCACCCTTGGTCTCTCTCTCTCCCCTCCCCCAAAATAAATAAATAAATCTTTAAAAAAAGAAACCTATTTTAAAAAGCTACTTCTTTTTTGGAAAACGAAGCTTAGCATCATACAAGGAAGGGGTGCCACTTTGCCCACTGGCTGTCTAGACACCAACAGTCAGGCTTCCACTAATTTGCTATCAACCACCACCAAGGGCAATAATAAAGAAATTAGAGTTGAGGGCCATATCAGCTTAAGAGATGAAATGATTCTTGAGTATTCTGGAATGCAGAAATACCCGTGCAAAAAATTAATTTCAAATTAGGCTTACTGAGTGATTAAGTCTATTGATTAAAGTGGGCCTAAGAAGTCTTTCTTAACCTTGCCAGTTGGCAGGGACACGCAATGAACACTCCTTACCCACGCTCCACAACTCAGACACTTAGCTAATTATCCCCAGTTATAAAAAATAGATTTTACTGGCCTACATTTGTCTCTGTTAAATTATATTTTATAGGTCAACCATTTCATTGACAAGTATTCATCGATAAGCTTATGCGGCACTAGACACAGTTCCAGATCCCAGATATACACCTGTGAACAACACAGTCCCTGCACTTAAGGAGTTTCTGGCCAGTGAAGGTGGAAAGACAATCAGATTTACTGTCAACAAGGTCAAAAACAATAAAGGAACTTAAAGACTCTGACATGTAAATAATAACATCAGCCATTTTAAATTCTCTGCAGAGTAAGAGGAGAGAAAAAAACAGATCAAGTTTGAGATCTTAGGTAGCTTAAAAAAAATCCTAGACAATAATGTTTTAATTTTGTATAATCCGTCATTTTTCCCAGAGCAACATTGACATAACTGTGTTCCCTTCTTGAGAGAATCTTCTATCAAGAAAAACAAGTTCCGATACCACCTGATTCTGCCACCCACAGGAATGAATGCAAGATGCTTTTCAACTAACACGGAGGATCGGAGGATCGGTAGATCTTTCTTTTTGTTTTCGAGTGCTAATTTAGGATGGTAATAGACATCAATCCCAGTTCCTAAATCCAAGAGAGGGCGGTGAGGAGCCAGAGGCCGGGAGAGTTACAGAACACATTACAGGACAGGAAGGTCTGAGGCCCAGAGCCTCATGTTGACGCCCATCCCGGAAGCACTGGTTCTATATGCTCCTATTACACATACACCTAAAAGAGAAAGACTGAGAAGAGATACACTTGTTAGGTGGTTAAGTGGCTCATCTTCACACCGCATAAGTGATGAGCACTGCCCCAAATAGACGGCTATCCTAATGGTCCCCTATGGCCGCTGAAGAGCCATGACAATAAAGGGGGTTTTTCCTTTATGATGTCTTTTTTTTTTTAATTTTTTTATTATTCGCCCCAGGGGTACAGGTCTGTCCCCTATGGCCGCTGAAGAGCCATGACAATAAAGGGGGTTTTTCCTTTATGATGTCTTTTTTTTTTTAATTTTTTTATTATTCGCCCCAGGGGTACAGGTCTGTGAATCATCAGACTTACACCTTTCACAGCACTCACCATAGCACACACCCTCCCCAATGTCCATAACCCATCCACCCTATCCCTACCCTCCCACCCTACAGTAACCCTCAGTTTGTTTCCTGAGACTAAGAATCTCTCATGGTTTGTCTCCTTCCCGATCCCATCTTGTTTCATTATTTTTCCCTCCCTACTCCCCACGACCCCCCACCCTGCCCCTCAAGTTCCTCATATCAGAGAGATCATATGATAATTGTCTTTCTCTGATTGACTTATTTCGCTTAGCATTATACCTTCTGGTTCCATCCACGTATGACGTCCTTTTTTGACAATTCATGGTAGTTTAGCCAACTCAGGGCAGGTGTTTCAGAGTCTTTCACAGGAAAGACAGCTATCTCCATGCCAGATATCTGGAGAGTTGCTTTAAAAAAAAATGCTGCAAGTTCTCTGGGATGTGGCCCAAAAAAGTGTTAGAATCTGTATTAGTGAAGTGACACAGAAAAAAGTAAATGTCACTTGAAGATGGAGTAGTCTATCTACAACCTGTTTCGTTTTGCACTTCTGGAGCTTTAACTGGACACATTATGCAGAATCTCTTATTTTCTGCCGAAATTCCAGAGTTAGCCATGAATCCCCAAGATGAGAATACCTAATATACTTTTGTAGGTGTTACTATACTCACAAATTCAAATGATTAAAACAAACAGGGCTTTGCAAAACATGTATAAAACCAACATACATGTTAATGCCCGTGGTCTACCAGCTTAAGATCGAGGACCCCAGAGAGAAACACTTCAGAATTCCATAACTACACCTACTTCAGGGCTCATTTCAGGAATGAAGAGGAGATAATCATTTGTTTCGGATGCACAGGAGGTGAGCAGGGAATTTGAAAGGTGAGGGAAGGAATATTCTTATTGGGGATAAAATGGAAATTATTTACTCTAGCAATCCTCATTATCCTGTTGATTTCCATCCTGCTGACACTAAGAGGTTCTCCTATCTCCCACCCACTCCCACCCCACCCCCGCTCTCACAATTCTCTATTCCCTTTGATTTCATGACAAAAATTTGCAAGTCTAAAACTTGTATTTCACCGAAAGATTAGTATTCAAGCTCCATGTGTTAAAAGGAAGAAGAGGGAAGGCCCCCACTTTCAAACCCACAGCCAACCCTTTGGTATGAGAAGTTTGACAAGCAGAACTGCATGTCCAATTATCAACATTTTACCTATGTTGATTCCATTGGCTTTTTTCCTAGTGCAGTCATTCCATGCAAAATTCTAAATTCCTATCAAGGTAGAATTAAGAACAGCAAGTTTTAAAAAAGTGTACCTAATGTGCAGTAAAAAAATAAAGCCCAATTAATCTTTTTTTTTTTTTTTACACGAGACTAGAAATACAGTTTACTTGTAGCCTATTGTATGGAAAAGAGATCTTCCTGAAAAGGAAGATATCTCTTAGACCAGAAATGTTCTCAGGGCATGAGGAGGAAAATCCATTAAAGAGTTTAATTCTGCTAAAATAAGATCCCTAGCTGCCTCATGCCCGAGGCAACTCATGCAAAGGGTGCAATTTGAAAACTTGATTAAGTAGGCTTTGCTACCATTCCTGAGTATAATACCCTGTCCAGTCATCTATAGCTCCCTAAAACCCTGCCTGATATTCAACTTCCAATTCATCAATACCATACCGTGCAGTCAACTTGAGTCAGACTGGTTAGAATCCCAGCCCGGCAAATGTATTAACCACCAGATCATAAGTCTTAGCTTCTTTGTTGGTAAAGTGAGTAAAAAAACTGACTTAAAAATTTACCTCACAAAGTTGGCCTAAAAAAAGTTTATATAAAGCCCAACATACAGTAGGTACTCCATCACCCTTTTCCTTCCCAAAAACATATCCTTACCCAGGATTTATTTTCCCCTAAATATTCTGGGAGAAAAACACAAAGGGAGAATCCTACAAATAAGCAACCTATTACAAACCATAACCACTCAACCAAAACCAAATACAAACACTTTTTTTATCATGTTGCTTTACTAATTATAGCCAAAGTACCCTCTTTTCACCAATTTATCCCAAAGGGGTATTATGCTTGTCGATACAGGCCCTAGGTCTAAATCAACAAGCCAGCACTACTTTGATTGGTTTCTAATTTGTGTAGTTTGGGGAAGAACTAAAGAATTTCCCCAAAGCTTCTCTTCCTTATATGTCCTTGGAGAAAATTTTATGGGACTTTTACTCTAAGGTGGAAGACTCTTTCTCAGATGTCTAATGGGCCACAGACAAAGGAGGCTGGGTAACCTGGCTCTGCCGGTCCCTAAGCAGGCCTTTATTCAGGTAATCGGGACAAACAAGGCATCTATCACCACGGGGCCAGCTCCTTGGAAAATAGAGCTTCATCTCTCCATCTCAGAAGCTATTTCGTCCTTTCCCAACCAGGAGATGAAGTTAAGACCAAGTTGTTCAGAGTGTCACTAAGACTTTTAAAGGCCTCAACAACTGGTTCCAGTTCTGGCCATTCAGTACTCAGTCATTCTCTATAGTCAAACCACACTGACCACAAGCATCCCAACATAACCCAAGTCACAAGACCTTCCTAGAGAGGGTAACTTTGTGTCTCAGAATAAAAGATTCAGAATCTGGGTGACTGGATATCCTCACCATTCAACCCAACTGGGTAAGGGGTGGAGGCCTGAAGTGGGTATCTGTGGGACTACCAATGGACCAAGATTTATGATGAAGCCCTAAGATCTTTTTGAAGCTCATCACTTACCAAAAGATAAGAAAAAAGGGAATAAAAGCACCTGTCACGTATAGTTTGAGTTGTTGAAATGGAAATGGAAAGCCAAAATGCTCTGTGTCACTTTTCTGCTAATAGGGAAGAAACAAAAAAGCATGTTGTAGGTAGTTCTCATTCTACTAGCAAAACAGAATAAAGCCTTTGGTCTGATTCCAACCACATTATTAAAGGACCATTGACCTGATGTAAAAAAGCAGGTCTTCATCAATTTATCATTAATGACAACATCACCACCTAAGGTAAGGGAACTACTCTTCCTCAGGGATTCTGTTCATGGGCGGCTGGAGTCAGACAAGAGCATAGGAGCAGGTCAGCCATAGGAAGGAACACAACTTATGTCCTCTGTGTTCCCAGTGACACATGTCGCACAACAGCCATCTAAAACTAATGAGTTTCTGGCATGTTCAAAAAGGAGGGAGGAGGCTGAGTTGAGGAAAATTTCAACTTTCAAATGAGTGCCTTCTTGGATTTTTAATTTTTTTTAGTAATCCATGCTTATTGTCAACACACATTCCCCAGTGGTTCTTGGTTGGCTCCTGCCCAATTTCTCACCCTCTCTTTGTGAGCATGCAGATCTGCAGTTTGGGAGTGATGGCACCTGGAATAATAGGGCAATGTAAATGAGTATATTTTTCAAAGACTACGATGCCAAACAGAGGCTCTGTGGGATTACTGTCCAATAATAACACCAAACCCCAGGTGCTATTTAAACCCCCTAATGGTATTAAATAATTTAATCCCTCCTCGAGAAATCTAAGTAGGTCCTGTTATTTTGCTATTGTATAGGTAAGAAAGATGAGGCACCAAGAGGTCTGATAATTTGCTCTTGGTCACAAAGATAATACACGGTGGAACTAGGATTTGAACCCAGGAGCTCTGGCCTCAGAGTCTGTGCTCTTAAGCAGTGTACTATAATCCCTGCCAATCTGGCTAATAATAAAATAAGAGCATACAAATAAGTATAGGACTTGAAACTCAGAGATAACCAATAAATAACCAACGCATTCACACTGGTTATGTTGGGTTCTTTAATTAGTCTGTAGGCACTGGAGTCAGACTAACTCAAGCTCGAATCCTAGGACCTATGTTAGTCAGTTAAACTTGAACAAGTTATTGGACTCCTAAGCCTCACTTTCTCAATCTTTAAAATGGAGGTTGTAACAGTACTTATTTCACAGAGTTTTGAGAATCAAATATTAACTGTATAAGCACATTTGTATAATTCTAGCAACACAGTGGTTTATAAACTTTATTATCATCGCCATTACACATTACACATGTGGCTTTCCACTGTAGAGGTGAGCATTTGGAAGGAATGTTCCTTCTTCACTTTATCCAGGCACCCTATTGCTTTCAAAAGCCCACACATGTGAGATGGCTGGTGGGGATTAGGGGTATCGGCTACAGCTAAGGATCAGAGCAAAGCTAAGGGGCTCACAGGGACCAAACCCCTCAACCTTGGCTTCATTAGCAAGTTCCTCTAGCTGAGCTAACCCAGCCCATGCCAGTCAAGCATTCCCTTGCAAATATAAATCATTACCCAATAAACCACAGACATACAAGACTGTCCATGGCAGATAAAGCTGTGGGTCAGAGTAGCCAATCCCTGAGGCTTCAAGGAAAGGGAGGAAAAGCAACAGCATTAATTATATAAACAGTTCCCTGGAAAATGCTTTAAGCAATTTTTAGGTTCCCCTTTAATTAGGATAAATAATTACTGTGTTTTAATTTTTCAATGAGCTCTCAAACTCTCCCATGCCCCATCTTCAAATACCAAGTAGAAACACACAAAGATCAGGGGAATAAACTAACTGTGCACACTTTTAAAGCCACTTTATCTGTCTGGATCTCAGCTTCACCGTCTGTACAATGAGGAGATTGAACAAGGTAAGTCTCTGAGGCCCCTTCTGGTAGATTTTCCACAACTCCGTGCAGTGCTTTGGGGCTGACATAATGGCTATACCACTTTACTCACCTTGTGTTCTTTTCTAGAAAGCAGCATTACATTTGAAGATATTAACTGCATTTGTTTATTGAGCTTGAAAAAAACTGTTTTACAAATGTGAGCATCAAGCCATCCAGCATTCCTGTAAGTGTGCTGTGAAATAAGGAAACCTAAAATAGCAGGCCTAAGAAATGTCTGGAGATGAGCTCAAATAAGGAATAAAAGAACTGAAGATGTTTTTGGAAAATGACAAAGTTATCTCTTTTAATTACTCTGTGTATTTCCAGAACTGGAATCTGGAAATGCAGGGAGAGACATAGTAAATAGCTTTTTTAAGAAACAGCTTTCTACCCAAGATAATGGCTCAAAACAGAAAAGAAGTATTTATATAGCTATGAGCATCACTGAAACCTATGTGAAGACTTCCCATCAAGACACTTAGAGGACATTCTTCAACTGGCACAGTAAGTGGAGAAATGTATGCTGAGCTCACCTTACCTCTGAGTCTGTCTTGACTCCTCACTAGCTCTCATAGGGCACCCAGATGGTATGTTTTAGTATTTCCTTGTTGGCGTCACCCTCATCAAACCACGAAGGTCTCACTATAGATTGTATTTGTCTATCACAGCTCCAAGCATGTAGTAGATTCTCAATAAATATTGAATAATAACTTTTTTAAATGACCAAAGAGTTTACAAAGGCTGTCCTTGCCCTCAAAGAGGCTTGCAATCTAGCCAGAGAGTCTAAATTAACACAGTCGAACCAAATTTTATGTGGTTAAATGTACTATCTTGCACACAGTTAGGATTTAGTAAATGTTTAGAAAACAAGTTCATTTTACAGCAGTTGAGCAGGAGTTTATCACTGAATGAAGAGAAGCTGCTGAGGCTGACCTGGAACACTGACCAAAATCTGCCCCCCCACCCCCACCCGATTGCACTTTCCTCAGAAACACCAGCTGATTCTCGGTCTCCTGATCTTGCATTCTCACTCCTGTACTTTGGCTCAAAATTTTTCTTTCACCTACACCACCCTCCCTTCTCTAGAGCATCAAGATCTTTCACTCCCCAGAGTTCTTCATCATTATTACCATTTAACGGTACATCTGTCATCCATTTGTTAAGCAAACAGTCACTGATTCTTCAGTGTGTGTGGGCTGAGCTAAACTTTAGGGATACAAATGGAGGAGATATATTTTCTGCACCCAAGAGTTTTAAAATTCCCTGGAAGCCAAGCACTGTCTAATATAATTAACTATTTTAATGCATGAGGTCATGAAGGAAACACTGAGGACAGTGCCTAACACAGTCTGCAGGTTTCGATAGATAGTGAAGATCAGACAGGGGAAGTTTCCTCGAAGAGGTGTCATCAGAGCAGTCTTGAAGAAATGCTGGAATTGAGTCAGGTGGAGAAAGGAAAGATCCTTTCTGGCAGGGTAGCATGCAAAAGACTGCAGGAAGTGAACACACAGTGAATGGAGTATAGCTGGTATGTAGGGAAGAGGGAAGAGGTGGGCATGGGCAAATAGCATGTGCTGAACAAGGAAGAACATGTTGTGTCAAAAAGCCCATCTTTTATCCTCACACTAAAGGGGAATTTTCAAAGGACTGTAAAGGATATTACTTTATCAGTGTTGCCTTTTTGTAACGTTAATTCAGGCAAGTATAGATTGAAAGGAAGGTCAGACACTAGGCTTAGAGGCATGTCAGGGAGCAACTGTAGGGAACCATACATAAAGTGAACTAAGGTAGTCTCAGTGGGGAAGAAGGGAAGGAACAGGTAATCCTGAGCAGGTTCAGTCAACAGGGTTGAGTAAGTTATATTGGAAAGAAGGTGATCAGGAAGTATCAGGAAGTCAAGGACACCTTCCAGGATTCTGCCTAGAACAGCTGAGTTCACAGTGAGGGCATTACTAAGAGAAACACAGAGCAAGGAGTTTGGTGAAAACAAGCAAAAAGGTGAATTTTGCTTTATATCTGATGAGCTTGAGATGCCTTTGAGACAGTCAAGTAAGACGCAGTTGGATGCACAAGTTAAAAACTCATAAGTAAGAACTGGGACAGGTATGTGAACTGGGGAGTCAGGAACATACAGATGGTGAAAATCGAAAGATCTCATGGAGATTATGAGTGAGGAGGAACCAAGTTACTGTCACCCACCCCAACCTGCTTCCAAAAAGCAGAAGAAACCAAAAGAAAGCTGGGAACACCCCTTGTCCCAAGTTATCGCTTCCCCCCGCCCCCAGGAGAGGAATAGATTTTTAGGCATGCTAGTAGGTCAACAGTTTGAATGCTAGGGATTATTTCTCAACTTAAATGCTACCTTTTTCATTTGTAATTGCAGAAACCTTGAAAACTGACCTTTGCTGACATTCAGTGACCATCGCCAGCCCTCGTTTTGATTGTGCCCTTCCTCCTTCTCATCTGCTCTCCACTGTGTTGAAGGGAGGTAGAGCATCTGGCTTTAAGTTCCAGAACTTGTTTGTTATAACTCAGTTATATGATGAAGACCCAATTGTTTTTTCCCTGAAGGATATTTCAGCTGAAGCACTTTATTTTATTGTCTCAATTTCAAAATAAAAGGGAAAAAACTGAAAAAGAAAAGAAAAGGAATGCCCCCTAGACCTGTAAGTGCTTGAAGTCTTGAAGAAATGCTGCAAGGGTCATCTGCTTTTCAACATGCATATCCATCTGGTCACCCTAAAGCAACTGTAAGCTCCCTGAGAGCAACAAGCCAGCTTCTATTTGTAGTGGGTCTTACAGAGCAACTAGCAGCAGGATGCCCTATGAGAGAGGCTCCCTTGTAACTATTTATGGAATCAATGGTTGTTTATACAATTAGACTCATTCAAATGCATACTTCTGTAGCTCTTGGAGTATTCCATACTATTTAACACAATTAATTGCTGTGTCCTCTTCTTTGGTTATTTCATAGATGCTACCATCGGAACCACAGTTAGACAGTAAACTTCTGGAAGACAGGAATACAGGCAAAATACTTTATCTTGCATTTCTTGCTAGTCAGAAGTGGTGCTCAGTAAAGGTGTGCTGATGCGCATATGTTGTTTCATCTAGAATGAACTTACCCTGCTGCATTTCACCTTCTGAAAGATACAAGAGAATGTATATCTCAGATTAGCAGGACTCTAATAGCTTGAGGTACTCTTAAGCACACCTTAAACAGTAGATGTCCCTATATGTTGCCTAATTGAGTAATTCATTCACGAGAGTTCCTGCTGAATTGGGCTGCAGCAGGCTGCACATGGAGTTGCACCATGACCTTCAATTCAAGATGCACGTTTCATACACAGATCTGTAAGTATCATCAGTAATGTAGAGTTCTTGTGAATTAAATCATCAATGGCTTCTATTGTAATGCAGGAAATTGCACTCAAGCAGAGAACCTATGGAAAGAAGGAATGAGGAAGAGAGAAAGGAGACAGAAGAGAATAAGATTGTAGCTCAGGAGATAAAGAAAGAAAAGACAGTTTTGCTCATCACAAGCAATCTGCAGCCATAGACTCAAGCTTAGACAGACCAGGAGGGCCCTGCATGGCCTCCATAAGGCTTCACAAAAATCCTTGCCATTCAGAAAGAATGGCAATAAGCCTTCCCAGAGGGAAACAGAATACCTAGGTTTCTCCAACTAGTCCCACCTTGACTCCGGGCTTCAGAATGAATGTCATATCTTGATAATCATTAAGTTATTGGTTGGCTTGTCAGACTGTCTAATACAGATGGCTGTATATTTCCCTTTTCTAAGAGTCTAGAGAGATCACATTGAGGAGGGGTAAGAGCCAAGAGATCCTAGCCTGGAGAGGTGAGCAAGCAGCCTCTAAAAGCGTGCTCAGGAAGAACAAGTCACATGTCTAGGAAGGCTGAGAGGAGCTGGGCTGCCATGAGCACAGAAACCCACTGCTGATCATGCCCTGGGCACTGGAAAACCACAGGGTTAAATGCTTATGGATGAGAAAGAAGAAAATATTTCCTAGTTCCTTCCCTTCTTTCTTTTAGCATTTAGAGAGGCGAGCATGCTGAGAAATTATGGTCACCATCCTAGGTCCTACAGTGGAACATTTGAAAATCTAACTTAGGTAAATAGTGTAGAGTAACCTGAGTTTTAGTGTATGTGCACCAGTAGAGTGCTCCTTAAAATACTGAAGTAATTCCACCTAAGTTACCAAATCGCTGTTGTCCCAAGCCTCTTAGTGTCCCTCGGCTGCCCCAGTCCTTCTTCCCAGGACAGGCCCCATTTCTCCACTAAGGGGTTAATGCCTGACACTGCAATGGGCTATAGGTCCCTGCTCCAGGCTGTCATGACAAGCTGGTGTTGCTATGGCCTGATGAGACTCTCAAAGCCCAAGCATCAGAAGGTTGTTAGGTGATCATGGAGTTGAGCAAGTGCTAGCCTGGGAGGATATATGCCAAGATGGCCTTTTCTTTGGAGGCACAAGCTGTGTTTTGGTTTCTGCTTTGTGGGGGTCACCTGGCTTCCACTGAATTGTCATATCTTTGGGTAATTATCTCATAAATCTATAATGCATGGGAGTGTGCTCTTTTCCCCCCAAACTGTAAAACCCTAAAAAGCTACCAGTCCTCAGACACAGGGGGCCCACCAAGTCCTAAACAAAATAAATTAAACCCACACCTAGACACAATTTCAGTACAACTATTGAACATAGAGGATAAGGGGGAAATCCTAAAATGTATCAAAGAGAGAAAGATAGAACGTATTTAAAGTGATGACAATTCGTTTCTGAGAAAGCTTAAAATAGTAGATGCTAGAAGTCATAAATATCTTCAAAATGCTTAGGGAAAATTGGTCTCAACAAAGCAATCTTTACGAAGCTAAATTAGTCCTTAAAAGAGCAGACAAACAAAAGGTAGTTAACTCTTTATAGACCCTCCCTGAGACACATGTCTCCACATGTCAGAAACGGTGTGAAGTAAAGCAACTGATAAACTTTTGATAAATTTGAATGAGAACTATTAATAAGAATAATAATGACTAAAATTTGGGGGATTCAATTCAAAGTGAACTGAAAATTGCAACAGATATGAAAATCATAAAGGAAATGTTAAGATTAAAAGCATCTTGAGGTCTAGATATTGTTCAAATAAATGAAAGAGGTTTTATTTCTGGATTTTGCTACATTAAGGACACGTATTAAAGAATAGCCTGTGAAAACAATAGAAATGGAATGGATCACTCCCAACTGTAGAGAGGAAAAGATGGGAGAAGTAAAGGTAATATGTTCAATGAAATAGAAGGTAGGTAAGGAATGGGGAAGGAGCATAATATCTTTTTGTAACCAAGACAGTAGAAATGTGTCTAAATATGCCTATAATCACAAAAGTAAATGGATGACATTTACTATTACCTATAAAAAGTTGGAAACTCTCCGGTATTTGAAATATTGTAAACTAAACAAATTTCAGCTAGTATATGGTATAAGGGACACAGATGAAACATAATGACATAAAAAGTTGAAAGTTAAAAGAATAGTAAAAATATACTGAGAAAATATTACCTTAAATAAGCCTGCTGTAGCAATATTAGACACTAAATGGAATTCAAAGCAAAATACAATAACAGAAAAACCCTGTAAAGGTGATTGGATATACAGGGTACCTTCTGGGGCAGGTGACTGGGTCTTAGTTATGACGGTATGGAACAGGTCCAGAGTAAGAGCCATGTGGTGACGATCAGAACCAGTCAGCTAGGACTGATAATGAATGACAGTTTGGGGTAATAGAACTTATGCTAAGGCCTAAACCTACTGGGCCAACGTGTGGGCCTACATCCTTCATAAAACAAACCTACAGTCATCTGATGATCAAGCAACATGATGCCCTCAACTAGTACAGACCCTAAGCTCTACAAAGATAGCTCTTATTTATAACAAAAAGGAAAAACCTGCCAGGAACATATTACAATCATGAACTTGAATGAACTTAACGCAAAACAAAGAAAATTGTATCCAAAGAATAGCATCCTGTCACATGCTACGACATGGATGAAACTTGAGGACATTAAGTGAAATAAGTAGGACACAGGACAACTATTGTATGTTTCCACTTATATGTAGTATTTTGAAGAGTCAAATTCATAGAGACAGAAAGCAGAATAGTGGTTGCCAGGGCTAGGGGGAGTTAAGGATGAGAATGTATTGTTAAATGGTTACAACTTGGAAAGACAAAAAGAAACTGAAAGTAGACAGTGGTGATCACTGCAAAACAATGTGAATGTATTTAATGCCAGTAAATTGTACATTTAAAATCGTTAAAATGGTAAAATTTATGTTATGCATGTTTACCACAATTAAAAAAAGAGAAATACTTTAAAAAATGTATCCTATCACAAAGGAAAATTTACAAATCCATTATTATACTGGAAGTCTTAACATGCCTCACTCAAAAAATACACATCAAGGAGAGGAACCTGGGTGGTTCAGTTAGTTAAGTGTCCAACTCTTGATTTCAACTCAGATCATGATCTCAGGGTCATGAGATCAAGACCAACATCAAGCTCCGCACTGAGCATGGAGTCTGCTTGGGATCCTCTCTCTCTCTCTCCTTCTGCCCCCTCTCCCCCACCCATGTGGTCTCTCTCAAAAAAAAATTATAGGGCACCTGGGTGGCTGAGTGGGTTAAAGCCTCTGCTTTCAGCTCAGGTCATGATCTCAGCGTCCTGGGATCAAGGCCCGCATCGGCTCTGCTCAGCAGGGAGCCTGCTTCCTCCTCTCCCTGTCTCTCTGCCTGCCTCTCTGCCTACTTGTAATCTCTGTGTGTCAAATAAATAAATAAAATCTTTTAAAAAAATTATATATATAATTTATATATATTGTATAATTACATGTACATGTAGCAAAAAGGCCTCTCTGCCTACTTGTAATCTCTGTGTGTCAAATAAATAAATAAAATCTTTTAAAAAAATTATATATATAATTTATATATATTGTATAATTACATGTACATGTAGCAAAAAGGAAACCTACAGAAAAACTGAATAAGCTTATTACAATAGACAGAATCTCACAATCAACAAAGAGGCTACTTAATGGAGCAGTTACAAAAACTGAGCTAATCTTCATGAACAATCTATGAGGTATTCACTATTATGTTCTCATTTTACAAGAGGTACAGAGGCTAAGTCACTTGTACACATACAACTGAGCTCTAAATAGAGTTGGGATATGAATCCAGATGTTCTGATTCCAGAGTCCAACTTATAACCATAATGTTGAGTAATAGAGGCAAGAACAAAGAGTTAATAAAATAGAAAACTGAGAAACAGTAGAGGTGTTCGACAAATCAAAAGCTGATTCTCTGAGAAGATAAAATTGCAAACTGCTTGTGAGATCAATCCAAAAACTGAAAAAAGAATACATATCCATCATGATAGAAATAAGGAAGACATACTACAGATATAGTAGAGATTCTAAAATACATAAGAGAATACTGTCATCAACTTTATGCAAAAAAATTTAAAACATAGATGAAATATATAATTTTCTGAAAAGATTGAATTCCTAAAACTGACTCAAAAGGCTGAAAGCTAATCAACCATTGGAATTAAAAAGATTGACTCAGTAGTCAACTTCTACCACTGGTTTTATAGTTAACATTCTCCAAACTCTTCAGAAACTATTGTCCCCATCTTGTACAATTATTTTGTAGAATAGAAAAAGAGGATGAGATTTATTAAGATCCAAAGTGAACTTAAATGCAAAAGGTGGAATGGGTGCTCTATTATTCTTTATACTTTTCTGTATTGTTCAAATATTTCATATTTAAAAAGAGGATATGGGGCTAGCTCATCAAACAGGGATATAGCATATCTTTGATTCAAACTTTAATCATTATCTATGAATCAATAACATATAAATAAAAAAAATCTTTTTTTAGACGACAGAGAGAGAGAGATCACAAGTAGGCAGAGAGGCAGGCAGAGGGAGAGGGGGAAGCAGACTCCCTGCTGAGCACAGAGCCCGATGCCGGGGCTCGATCGCAGGACACTGAGATCATGACCTGAGCCGAAGGCAGAGGCTTAACCTACTGAGCCACCCAGGAGCCCTTGAATCAATAACTTCTAAGTACTTTTTTTTTTTTAGTTTCTATTTCCTAGGGGGTGGGCTCCAATATATCAAACCAACTTGTATCTCAACAACTGTCAGCTTGGAGGTAACTTTCTCCCACAGACACGCTCTCTTTCAGAGGGCAGCATAGGGGTTCTTCTCTGGACAGTTTCTGAATCTGTAACTGAGTGAATATGCCACCACTTGAGTTTCCAAGAGAAATTTAAGCGATTCCTACCTTGAGAACATTTAGGTTCTGACATTCTTCAGACATTAGTCCTGCTTCTTCTATTGGGAATTATATTCAGAAATAAGTCACCCTAATTTTTTCCCTGTGGTTGCATTCATGTTAAATTTCTTAACCCAGAGAAGAAACCATCTTGGGGAAGAGTGACCCATGTAATGCCCTGTTAAAGTCATGGACTTGAAAAGAGCATGATTAGATTGAGTAATTTCAGCACAAGTTAAAAGAGGAAGATTACCTTCTCAGAGTGAAAACCTTGTCACACTGCATTCCACAAGGCTACAAGAGGAATCTAGAAAGGTCACAACACAAGTTTTCCATTTCTTCACTGATCTGAGAGAAAAACTACATTCCAGGAAATACATCAGGAAGTTAACAAAAGTAAAGTTTAG
Organism: Ailurus styani; assembly: GCA_002007465.1. Classification (NCBI taxonomy): domain Eukaryota; kingdom Metazoa; phylum Chordata; class Mammalia; order Carnivora; family Ailuridae; genus Ailurus; species Ailurus styani. Next base: position 406,561 of record LNAC01000389.1, on the reverse strand, counting down.
ATGTGGTGAGTAATGTTAGAAAGACAGTTTTAATTACAGTCAGGCAAAAGGAAAGAGAATTCAACATTAAAGTTCAGCATAAAAATATCATAATTTGTGAGCTCCAGTAGAACGTACTATCTATGGTTCAGCTGAGGCCATTCTAAGGGCTGGAAACTCTCTCATGGAGGGACTTTATGAATTTGGAGATGAATACTTTCTATTGTCACTCAGACTTTTTTCCTAATTCTGGTAATAAATCACTGCACATTATCCTTCAGTGAGGTTCCCCAACTCAGATGATGCTAAAGAATGATACTCAGTTTTCTCTACTAAGAACACTCAAAGGGCAAGAAGAATTATACATAAAATTTACCAGAATTTTTATTTAGAATTAACTTTTAAAAGGAAATATGTGAATAATTTTGGGAAGTAAGCACTTCTTTGTGGAGTAAAGTCACTAATTTATCTGTTGGGTTTTTTGGTTTCTTTGTGGGTTTTTGGTTTTTTTTTTACATGGAAGGACTCTGTTGCTTCAGGGGCCACTTAATTACCCTTTTCTAGACACATCAATGCTGTAGGTGATGTTAGCTACCTTGACTTTAAGTGCACGTTTAAGGTCACACTGACCTGTAGTATGCCAGATCATTTTACAAAATATAAGTTACCCTGTAATGTTACTTTTGCTCCCCTAGGATAGGCAGTAACTTTTTCATATTAATTTGTTAATTTTTACTGTACTTTTAACAAAATGAATTCTTTATGATGATTGACCATTTTCTTAACCTGAACACCTTTAATTGCCTGCATTTTTCTTCATATTCTGCCATACTTTTTTCTCCACTAATGTTAACCAGCAACATTGTACCAGAATTTCCTTCAAGTTTGTTGATTTGTTGTTTTGCAAGAGTGTATTTTTATTGCTTCTTTCAATGTTTACATGTAAGATATGCTTACCCAACATCAGAACACTGGAGATGTCCTATTTGTTACATTATCCTTCAACAAATATTTGTTGATGTTTCTCCACTGTGCAATAGGTTCTGGAAATGCAAAACCTAAATAAGACACCTGAGGCATTCCATCTCTTGCTTATTCCTCCCTTTCTTTACCTGGCTAGTTCTCCCTTCAAGTTGAATGTTGCAGAGAGGTAGGGTGATGGTTGAAAACAGAAAATCGGAGTTGGCATCAAAGAGGTCACTGGGGACCTTTAACAAAAGCTTTTTCAATGAGGTGGGAGGGGGCAGAATCCAGACAACAGGTGACGCCAGTAAAATATCAGTGTCAATGAGGACAGTCTTCATTTCTGAAGACAACAAAAAGAAAGGGTCAGATACAGCAACGACATGAAGGGAAGAGATCACCAAATGAAAAAGGTTGTCTGGGGTCTAGGAGAAATTCAAGTATGTTTATAAACTTGAAAGCCAAGAGCCAAATAGTTTGGGAGAAATTGAATATACAGGAAAGAATGAAGATAATTTATGTACAAGACTCCAGGATCACCTGTGGTATTTTATGGGCAGAGATTTTTGTAATTGGGAAGGAGAAAGTAATAGGACAAGAATTAGAATCTAAAAGTGAAGAATAAGGAAGGAAGAATAAGTGAAATGCCTCTTATTTCCTTTAAGAAAAATGGAGTAGAATCATGCTCTAAGAGGGAGACAGACAAGCAGAGGCAAACAGTTCAAGAAGAATGGCGAAGGTTAGTGTGTTCCCTTTCAGCCCCCTGGATCCATTCTCCATATTTCTCCACCCTGCTCTGTGCCCTCGGATGCTGACAGTTATGGATTGCACCAGCCAGTTTCCTAACTCTCTTGCTTTTGACTGGTTTCAACCACTGGAAGAAAGGAGAGTTTGGAATACTTATTCCCCACACCTGGTGCCTTTCTGGCTGGCCATGAGCTGCCAGCAGTTGTGAGGACCATAGAGCCACAATCTTAGAGGGTAGTAGAGCTCTCTCTCTGTTGCTAACCCCAGGGTACTTCTCCATCCTTTGGTGTTTTCCCATAACCCTGGGCAGACAATCTTCTCATTAAACTCTGCTAAAATTGGAGTGTGACATTTGTGTCCTATCTGGGGTCCTGATACAGAATAAAGAGGAAACTGAGTGGAGAGCAAATAAAAGGATCACCTTAGGCACAGGTGAGGTTAGGAGCGCTAAGTCTATCATGCTTATTTGCCCTGCTTAACCCTGCTGCTCATGAGAAACAGATGAAGAGGATGGCAGGACAATGAAGTTTCACTGGAAAACATAAATGTGGCAAAAGGAGATAGCGGGATTTAAGGGGCTGGTGAGTGTGCCACTGAAATAACAGCCTTGGACCTAAGAGTTGTGCTTTCCATGTGCATTTTCTACTGGTTTCTTAAGTCTCTAGAACTGAATTATGATCTCCTCTGAGTTTACCTGTACATTCAATAAATCTCCAGAAAACAGGAATGCACACATACACTCTCTCTCTCTCTCTCTCTCTCTCTCACTCTCACTTTAGGTCACTTCAGATCTGAAAGTATTATTGGAATGGTATGGACTGAACTATGTCCCCCAAAATTCATATACTGAAGCCCTAACTACCAAAATGACTATGTTTGGAGACAGGGCCTTTAAAGAAGTAATTAAGGTTAGTTCAAGCCATAACCGTGGGACCCAATCCAGTAGGACTGGTGTCCTTAAAAGGCCATGTGAGGACACAGAAAGAAGGTGGCTGTCTGCAAACCAAGGAGAGAAGTCTCACCAGAAACCAACTCTGCTGACACCCGATCTTGGCCTTCTAGCCTCCAAAACTGTGAGCAAATATATTTATGTTTAGGTCCTCCAGTCTATGGTATCCTGCTATGGCAGCCCAAGCAAACTAATACAAACTAATCCATCTAAACCTTTTAACACGGAAGGGGAACCACACTTCTTTGACCATGGAAATCAACGATGCCTAATACTGCATTCTGCCTACACATTCTGGCCCTTCTCCTTTTTACTGAACGTGATTTACTCTTCAAGGCCCAGCTCCAATGTCACCTCGCCTGGGCAATCCCCCCTGGCCAGTCTTATCCTCCCTGAAGGAAGCCAATCCTCAGAGACGGTCTATCTGGTTTTAGATGATGCCTGTCTTCATTATTATCTCTCCTAGGGCCAAAGTCTTAACAATTTTGGGAACTCACCACCCCCCTTAGCAATGCTGTGTAGGGAGCAAGCACTTAGTGTTTGTGGATTGACTGATTACTTGCCCTTGGTAATGAGAAGGAAGCAACTCAGTTTCATGAGTTTCTATACTTAGGACACATCCTGAGAACAGCTGAGAAGGCAGAGCAAACAGACCGTCAACAGCCACATGCAGCGGCATTGATGTGACTTCTGAAACTTCACTGTATCTATCCCTCCACTCCACCATGGTCAATCGAGACCACCCATGCCTGCCTGGTGACAGAGCAGAGGTGACAACGCTGTTTGCTTTGACCACAGAGAGCGTTACTCAAGCTGCCAAAGAGCGATAACCAGTCTGTTCCCATTCCCGAGCCCAAGTGGGCTTGGAGTAACTTGTGAAAATCAGACCAGTGAATCCTTAAGCCCCTTGCTATTCTGTCATTCTAAACATTGTCTAAACCAACAGAACCTCAGCAAGGTATGGCCTGCTCTGAAAATAGGTCTCCATAGTAGCTTTCATATCTTGACAGCCACAGCGGCTTCCCCCAAATGAACCTACCTCATTTAGCAGGCTTCTGTGGCAAATGCTATTAAAGAAATTCCCTTTGAACCTTGCATTTTACTTTTAAAGCCACTGGTAGAGTTAACTCTCCCTTTCTCCTGAACACTGTATCACCTTTAAAACAAGCTCATCATCCGCTAATCCATTTCCAAACCCAGTTCGGGAAGCTGGGTTAAGCACAGTATAACAGAGTGAGACTGTGGCTTGATGCAGCAAGAGTTCCTTCTTTATCCTAATTGGCAGAGTCCTCACGAGGGAAGGCAGAGCACCTGGTTCTAACTCCAATTTGTCTTCCTAACATGAATAATTCATGCTGCCTCTACGCGACCAGCCACTACAACAGTAGGGGATAGTCCCTCCGTGCGAATCACTGGCTGAAGCTTGGTTGGAACAAACGGTCCCTGCCCAGCCAGCAGGAAGCTTTCGCTTCTGCAAATGTGAGAGTTCTTGCTCAAGGTCAGGTTGATGGCCACTGAATGTTAAGTTACAGTATTGTCAATTTGGTATTCACGATTCCCAATTTGGTTTATTTAACTAAGGCTGACCTGCCTCGCCTTTTAACCTTTAAAGGAATGGAGGCTGCTTCCTGGCAATTGAATATGCCGGTGAACATATGGTAAGAATACATGTATTTGAAGGTTTTATAGGCCTGCATATATCTGAAAATGGAACAGAAACTCAGAGTGATTTTGTATATAAAGAGAGAGGGAGAGGGAAAAAGAGCTGGGGAGGGAAGGTGAGAGGGAAAAGAAACAAAGCAAGAAATCTGATCACATCACCCCTCTCCTTAAACCTTCCATAGCTCCCATGGCTCTTAGGCTCCAAAGTTCTCCACATTGCCTAAGTGACCCTGAAGAATGTGCCTCTTCCTTACCACTCTAGACTCATTCCACCACCCTACCCCTTGTTTACTCCATTCCAGCCACGCTGGCATTTGTGAGTCCTTGAACTTGCTCAGGAGCTCCCCGTAGACTTTTTTCCCTTTTTCCCTCTACTCCCCCACCTTGTCCACATCCCCAAGCTTCCACCTGGCTCATCCCTCAGGCAGCAGGCAGGAGACTGCTTTTATAGGTTTGAGTGACCTCTGAATGAAATTCACAGCTCTCACCCCACACCCTATGTTCCCTGGTGATATACAAGGTCTGTCATCACATAGGCTGCTGTATCTTTGTGGATTTTACCTTACTTGTAACTCAATTCTGGATTTGACAATAAGCTCCAAAAATACACGAACCCCATCTGTCAACTCTGTATTCCCAGCACTTAGCACAGTGCCTGATACTAGAGGAAAAGTAGCAGGAACAAAAGGATAACTGAATAGATGAACAGACTCATGAATGGGGCTCTGCACAGATGGAACTACACCAAAGCCCAACTGGAAAATTCTCAGTCTGTTGGCTTGTTTGTCCAGGGAGACTCTTGCCCAAGTGGAAGATGCACAGTCTCACCCGAAGGAATAAACAGAAAATGTGGACATCTCCACCAACCTCCTGCATCTAGGTTTTAAAGTCTAAAGAGCAGCTCCTTTAGTTAGCTCAAGAGAACTGAGACCAAGAAGTCTCTCTCTGCCTGATGCCACCGAAGAACAGTCAGTTAGCCAGCCGGCAGTGGTTTCATTCGAACATACCTTAGAAATCCCTCTAGCATGCCACACACTCAAGAGACCTCTTGGAACCAAGAGACCTACAGGTTCTTCTGTGATTACCTCACAAAGCTCCAGCTTCTGTGTTTATAGACACGGGAATGATAGCATTGGGTAGACACTCATTCCATTTCTTCCCTGCACTTCCCCGGCCCTGACTTCTCCCTCCATTAGGCACAGGAGGCCCAGGGCCTAGGATCCAGGATACTTTTAGGAGCTCACCAAAATGATTTAACTTCTTTTAGACCAGAAGATAATTCATATACTCTAGCCTGGATTACATCCATCATTATATCAAGATGCCATAAACTAAAAATATCGCTATATTTGTGAAGAAAGAGGTCTACGAAGGTTTAAGTGTTGTCCCCAACCCCTTTTCAGAGATCTTCCTCTCCCTCCCACTGTCTCCCTGGTTATAGCACTGCATTCTTTAAGACTTTACTTATTTGAGAGAGAGAGGAAGAGCATGAGCAGGAAGAGCGGCAGAGGGAGAAACAGACTCCCCACTGAGAAGGGAGTCCAACTCAGAACTCTATCCCAGGACCCCGGGATCATGACCTGAGCCAAAGGCAGACACTTAACCGACTGAGTCACCCAGGCACCCACAGCACTGCATTCTTATCACTAGTTTTGTGGGGTTTTTGTTTTTACAGTTCTGTGCTGTATTTATTTTTAAAAATCTGTATATAAGTGGACCCACACAAGTCAACCTCTTGTGCAAAGATCAACTGTACTATGCATGTTGTCCAAGTGTACATACAGACAATGGGTCTGTAACGATCACTGATGGCACAACAATGTGGGATGCTGTGGACAGTGGCTATGTGCTCAGCAACCAGTTTTGACTCTGCTCCTATGGTTTGATAGTACCCAGACCTACACCTGACCCAAGCTGGGCCCATCAGAGTTGCCACCACTCAGTACTCATCCTGGCTATGATTAACTAGTTTGGGAGAAGGAATATTTAGGGATGTGCCTCCTCCGTCCATCCTCCATCCTCCTTCTCCAAGTGGGCTGAGTCAGTTTCTTCCTTATGAATTTAGACTTGCTTCTGAGATCCAGCCAGTCTGACTATTCCCTCCCTGAGAGAAGATGAAAATTGGGGAGCTGCTATTTCCTAGCCTCCCTCTGGAGTTAAAGTAGAGAAAGCCAATCCGAAGCATATTAGGCCCCCAAGAGAACAGAGGACTAAAACTGAAGGTTCCAGACTTATTCTCATCTCAGGCTGGAGGCTGTTTCTGGGGCTGCTGGCACCCCGTCTCTTGGAGTCTCTGAGATATCAGCAGGGCTGAACAAGATAGCAGTTCAGGGCCTGGGGTCAGGAGCTCAGCTGCCAATATGCAAAGCCCAGTTGCTATATTCCAGCTCCATCACCCTAAGCAAGTTACTTAAGATCCCTGTGACTCAATTTCCTCTATCATAATGGGGACATGTGAGAATCAAGTGAAGTAATCTATAAAGTGCTTAGAATACAAGACCAGAAACAGACCTATAAATACATTGTCAGTTGATTGCTTACAATGGTGCAAAGCAATTCAGTGGAGAAAGGATAGTCTTATGATAAATGATGCTGAAATAACTGCAAATCCATAATCAAAAAAAATTTGACCCTCAAACAATACTTTGCAACACACACAAAAATTAACTTGAGGGGCCTTTGGGTGTGGCAGTCCATTAACCATTCAACTCTTGGTTTGGCTCAGGTCATGATCTCCTATCCTGGGATGGAACACCACATCTGATTGTACTCAGCGGGAAGTCTGCTACTAAGGTTTATCTCTCCCTCTCGTCTGCTCCTCCCCCCAAGCTTCTTGCTCGCTCTTTCTGAAATAAACCTTAAAATT